>JALHBL010000068.1:0-71256 GCA_023638675.1 Camponotus pennsylvanicus
TAAAAATTTGCGGATGCATCTCTTGTCGTTTCCAATATTGATTACGATATTATATTATTATAAGCGGACATTTAATTTTTCATTGATCACGAATTGATCTGATTATCTATTGTATTATTTATTATCGATGTTTATACAATGAACGAAAGTTAGAAAATATTACACTAAAAAAATATTTATACTAAAATTTACAATTTTTCTTTGTGTTTTGTAAATCATAATTTTCAGTAAAAATTTACTTAGTCTATCAAATATACATACATTTGAACGAATATATAGCAAAGATATCCTAAACATACAAATATATTTTTCCACAGAAAAAAAGAAAGCGATGTTCTAACCAAGAAATTGCCGGCAGTGCCGGAATCTGTGTTGAAAAAAAAGGAAACGCCGTGAGACAATTAAAGCTGCACGTTTACAAATATCAATTAAGGTAATTACATATGTAACATTAAATATTTATATATTTATAAACATGTAAAATGCAAAGAACAGCTTTATTTATATTATTTTATTCTCTAGCAACGTGCAGATCGTTACAAGAAAAGAAAACAGATATTTAAAAGAGCTGAAAAATATGTAAAAGAATACAGAAGGAAGGAGAGAGATGAAATCAGATTGATTAGACAAGCTAAAAATCGTGGAAATTATTATATTCCTGGCGAAGCACGACTTGCATTTGTTATCCGTATTCGAGGGTAAATATTGTATCATTGCTAATATTAAAAACTGTTTTTTTTTCAAAATTGTAAAGTTTCTTTATCTAATAATATTTATAAATTATATTTATCTAATAATAATTATAATATAATTTCTTTTAGTGTAAATCAAGTTGCTCCAAAAGTACGTAAAGTATTACAATTGTTTCGCCTAAAACAGATTAATAATGGTGTCTTTGTTAAATTGAACAAGGCAACTATTAATATGTTACGTATTGTCGAGCCTTACATTACATGGGGATATCCTAATTTAAAATCAGTCCGTGAGTTGATCTATAAACGTGGATTTGCCAAGATAAACAGACAACGTATACCAATAACTAGCAATTCCATCATTGAGAAGAAGCTTGGTAAGTGAATTATTTTCCACATAATACGCTACATATGCGAATGTTAAATACCAATAAAATATTAAAGTACGATTAATATGCATACTATATTTTTACACTAGTAATTTTTTGACAAATCCATGGGAGTCTTGGAAATATAAACATTCTCCCTTCCAACTTGTCAAAAATTAATAAAGCAAGTTTTGGAAAAATTTGACTGATTTTTATATGGTCAGAATTGACAGAGAAATTTGTACAAAAACTTGTATAACTTATTTTTTTTATTATATAAAATTGTGTGTTATCACATATTAATAAAAAAACTTATTTTTATTTTCTTTTTTGTTTTTATTTAGGTCGGTCTAACATCATTTGCACTGAAGATTTGATTCATGAAATATTCACTGTTGGCCCGAAGTTTAAATATGCCAGCAATTTTCTGTGGCCCTTTAAGGTATGTGCTTTTCAAAATATTAAAAAACATTATTTATGCATATCAATATCTTGCATTACGACATAGGCATGGTTATAGAATAATTTATTCTATTAACCTCCTATTATGTCGAAAAGTAATAAGGGTTTTTCTTGCTAATGGATGTGATATCTTAATATCACAATCTAAGATAAGCTCAAACACTTTTATTAATTTATATACATTGTATAAATTATAACATTGTGTATCTAAAAATCATTCTAATTATTTCTAGCTTAATACACCAAATGGTGGGTGGCGTAAGAAAACCAACCATTATGTAGAAGGTGGTGACTTTGGAAATCGAGAGGATAAAATTAATGAACTTCTCAGAAGAATGGTATAAATTTATAAAGGTCTTCATAAATAAAGTTCTATAATCGAAATTATTCTTTTATGTTCTGCCCTAATAATATGTACTATGAATATATATATATTGTAATTAATAGAAATCAATGTCTTAATCTCTGTATACATACAGAAATGTAAATTAAAGAAGTTGAAAGGTATCTGTTAGAAAATCAAATGATATTTATATTGAAAAAAATATTAAATGAAGCTATACGTTCTCGATATCATAAATATATTTGTTTTCAAATCTGCATTATATACTTTTAAGTCAAATTCGTATATCTTAATTCATTTGTGTGTAAATTTTATACATCTCTTGTGCAAACGTTGGCCGCATTCTGCAACGTCTACAATGAGATTTTAAGGAGACTTAAGGCAGAGAGAAGACTGAGGGCTTCTGCGCACAGGACGCGGCAACGCTTGTCGCGCGGCGAAACTGGCGGAAGTCGACGCAATAGCCAATACCAGAGAGAAGCCTGAAAGCGGCCATGCCCTGATTTAGGTGGAACTCGTATTTGAAGCGCCTCTATGTCCATAAAACGTGGACATTGAACTACATAGCCATTTCCATGAAACTTTTCAAAGGGTAACATGCTATGTCCACGATTTGTGGTTCTGTTCCGTGCTATATGCACAAAGTGCCGGCAATATGACTGCAAGACAAGTTATATATACATCTTTAATGTAAATAAGATTTGTGGTCTCTCTTTCTACATATATATATATATATATATATATATATATATATATATATATATATATATATACATATATATATATATATATATCGAGATTTATACTAAAAATAGCTATATACAATATATAGAAATTTATTCATAATATGACTATACTTGAAAATAAGATATTTTTTACCAGACTATTAATAAATAATTTATATATTTAGAGAGAGAAAGTTTGATATTATTTTCAATATAAATCCTACACATTTCTTAAGAATAAAAGTTCTAAATAATAAAAAGATATATATATATATATATATATATATATATATATATATATACACGCGTGCGTGCGTGCGTGCGTGCGTGTACGTATGTATATACGTATGTATGTACGTATACAGGGTGTCCTACACTACCCGTACACCCCTTTTCTTTCAAAAACTAAGCATTTTAGAGAAAAACGTTTTCGACAAAAGTTGTATGGTTTCGAGGGGGCCATAAGATGGCATCATTGGTTTGACCTTGAAGAGTCATTTGAAGGTCACCAATTTTTTTAAATGGAACACCCTATATATTTTTGCACATTCTTGTAGCTTATCTCGATAGCTTTCCAAAACACTATAATTAAGTACCTTTTCGTTAAGTACTTTTTGAGTTATGAGGCTTGAAATAATTTCTTAATTTTACATAAACCGTAAAATATCTTGTAAAATATTCATTTTTCGATTATCTTACCTTAATACTTTTATGTACAAAATAATGAGAGGAATCAATTGGTGTAAAGAAAACACATAGTTGTTTTGAAGAAAAAATATGTAATTTGCAATTAACAATTCCATATTTTTTCTTAAAAACAACTATGTGTTTTCTTTACACCAATTGATTCCTCTCATTATTTTGTACATAAAAGTATTAAGGTAAGATAATCGAAAAATGAATATTTTACAAGATATTTTACGATTTATGTAAAATTAAGAAATTATTTCAAGCCTCATAACTCAAAAAGTACTTAACGAAAAGGTACTTAATTATAGTGTTTTGGAAAGCTATCGAGATAAGCTACAAGAATGTGCAAAAATATATAGGGTGTTCCATTTAAAAAAATTGGTGACCACGTGACCTTCAAATGACTCTTCAAGGTCAAACCAATGGTGCCATCTTATGGCCCCCTCGAAACCATACAACTTTTGTCGAAAACGTTTTTCTCTAAAATGCTTAGTTTTTGAAAGAAAAGGGGTGTACGGGTGGTCTAGGACGCCCTGTATATGTATAAAAGCAATGCGAGAGTTACGTGAGGAAGCGAGAAGGACGAGTAAAATAACAATAAAAGCGAACGAGATAGAAATAGCATGAGCAACGAGGACTCGAGCTGGAGAATCGGATTTTTCTTGCGCGCTATTATTTTCCTCTCGCTTGCATCTATTACTGTCTCGCTCGCTCCTATTACTGTCTCGCTCACTCCTATTACTGTCTCGCTCGCTCCTATTATTGTCTCGCTCGTTCTTGTTACTGTATCGCTCGCTCTCGATTCTTGGGTCCGCTTATCTTTCCGAGCTGTCTATCACGATTGTCAAGTGTGACAAAGAAAGTAAGACCATGAGTAGAGAGCGAGTGAGATGACCTATCATCAAAGAGTTCCGAAGTCTCTTACAATCGGTTTCTTCGCTTCCTCTATCCATTCGCAATTCACGAAAATGTAAACATCTTATAAAATAAAAATTGAAACTTTTATTTTTAATTTTATCGGTTTGAAAATAATTTTAATGAATTAATGAGATTTTTGCGATTAAAATGATATCAAACACGACGTAAATCGGGTAATTTTTAATTAATCTGATAATAAATATTTTATTATAATTGTATATTTAATTAAATTTATGCGATTTATATCGTGTTTGGTCTTATTTTAATCGCAAAATTCTCCTTATTCTACGAAAATTACTTTCAAATGAATAAAAAATGCATTTTATTTTTTGACATATATTCGTGAATATTATAAATGAAGTCTCATGTAAGAAACTTCAGAATCTGCGGTATCGGGAATTTTTTCGTTATTTATAATAAATATACGACTTTAAATTGCCATAAAATGAAAACTAAAGCTCTTATATTTTGTTTGATGTTTTTTTATTGAAAGGGATTAATGAAATTCTTGCGTTTAAAATGACATCGAACACAATATAATTCGGATAACTTTTACTTATTGTTATATAAATAAAAGAATGTTTCCAATTGAAAATTATTTGAATAAAATGTTGGGTTTAATGTGATTTTACAATTAGTCGTAAAAATCATATTAATTATAAAATTATGTTCAGTAAGATAAATTAAGTAATATAAAAATTTTAGTTTCTAATACATTTTCAATGTTATCAATTGTGGTGTTCACATGACGTCTCCTGGTCTAAATATGTTTAATATAATTAATATTAAATGGCCTATATATTGTGCAGTGAAACAATTTCTTTTAATTTATTATATATACAGGGTGTCCTATTTTAAATAACGACCTCAAATATCTCCCGAATAATACGTTTTACAGAAAAATGTTTCAGACAAAAGTTGTATGGTTTCAAGGAGGCCATAAGATGGTACCATTGGTTTGACATTAAAGAGTCATTTGAAGATCACGTGAAGGTCACTTCAATTTTTTTAAATGGAACACTCTATATATTTTTGCACATTCTTGTAGCTCATCTCGAGAGCTTTCCAAAACACTATGATTAAGTTAGTTTTCATTAAGTACTTTCCGAGTTATGAGGCTTGAAATAATTTCTTAATTTTACATAAACCGTAAAATATCTTGTAAAATATTCACTTTTAGATTATCTTACCTTAATACTTTTATGTCCAAAATAATGAGACGAATCAATTGGTGTAAAGAAAACACAGTTATTTTTAAGGAAAAATATGTAATTGTTAATTGCAAATTACATATTTTTTCTTCGAAATAATTATGTTTTTTCTTTACACCAATTCCAAAGACCTAACCTAATCATATAAATTACTTCCAAACATTATGTCCAAAAATTTCTTATTTTAATTATTACCCAGATAGACAGATATGCTGAACATACCATGCAAACATTTTATGTATACTTTGTGATGCAATTAGAACAGCATAAAATTACAAATAACTTTAAATGCAGGTATTATGATGTCATATTGTTATCATATATTTTGTGTATTTCACGATATAGCAATATGTTGCACTTTGCTATAAACGCACAACTGCAATCATTATAGGAAATGTTTCTAATATAAAATTATCTTGTAATTGTATTATTTGTAGGAGCAATAATTGAAGCAAGCTATTTGACGAATGTTAATTTAGTATTATTGCATTGTAATGTATTTATGAGGTAGTTGCGTTCTTATGCTATTTTAATTTTGTATAGTCATTTAGAAATACACAGCATTTTATTGACATAAAATATTGCATATTACAATTCAGTTATATCTTAGGTATTAGAAATAAATTTGTGTGTGCACAAAATGCTGGCATTATGCTGTCATTTTGCTGTTTCTCATTAGTATTAATTTATATAGGGTAGTGTTGCATTTAACATATGAAACGACCAAGAAAATAATCTTTTAACTCTTTATTTTTGTTATTCTATATTTATGTAAAAATTAAACGTGATAGTACAAATTAAACATGATTGGTTGGAAATGTAAGAACAATCACATTCTATTGCTACTTATTATTTGCCGCTCAGGGAGCGGTGTAATACAGCCCCGACAAAAACAGTTACGTCACATCCTCGTCGAATCCACGTATTTTACGTGGCTTACGTGGATGCAGATTTATCCACGAATTATCTACGTGGATACAACCTTCTTTTTTCATTATTACATCGAGGTACTTTATTCTCGAAATATCAATGTAGATTTCATGTGGATATTTCTATTGAAATTATGATTAATCATTCAACGACTCGGTAATATTGTAATGTTAAAAGATATTTTATTAAAATTTTTCAATTGTAATTTTGTATCTGAAATATTTCAGAAATATACCTGCATCATGTTTTTTTATATTATAATATTTATAATATTTATATTATAATATTATAATATTTATATTTTATATAATATTGTACTTGCAATATTTCTGAAATCTTTCAGAAAGATAAAAAAGTTTGCTAAAAAAAAGATTATATCTGTATGTTTCTAAATATGTAATAGTATATATGTATATAGAATATGCTTTCTCGCTTTGCCGCTATGCGGCGCTGCATCAAATTAGCTAACTCGTATTCAACTTTTCGTCATAAGTGTATATAAAGAACTGATACTAACACGGTCCGAAGTTTATTTTTTCTTTTAAAGACCGTCTACGATGGAAGTAATATTGGTGGAGTGGACGGTGGAGTAAGGCGTAAGCGAATGGTTTTTTTCCATTTCGCATTACTCCTAGTCTTACGTCTTACTCCATCGTCCACTCCACCGATATTATTTTCATTGTAGACGGTCCTTTAGTCAGTTTAATTTAATAAACTGATTTAATTTAAAATAATTTGTTTAATAATCTGGATCGCTTGTTGGGATTCAGAATATGAAACAGATTATTTGAAATTATACGGATAAATGGTTGATAGCCTATTTATTGCGTATATTAAAAATAAAATATAAATAAAAATAAAATTATTCTTATGGCCGAGTGTATTTATATACTTTTATAAATGTCCAAGATAGTCACTTATCAAAAATGAAAAAAGTAATATGTCTCGAAAGTTCATGAAATTTTCACATAGATTCCACGTAGATTCTAGTACCGTTTTTGAGCGGATTATCCACTCGAATATCTACGTGGATTCAACGATATTAATCTACGTGGTAATAACGTGGATTTCACGTACTGTTTTAGTCGGGTAGGGCTTACTATCCATTTATTATGATTTTAGTGAATATATTCATTTCTTATTGCTCCAATAATGTCGGATTAATTGCGTTCTATTTCTGGCAAAATAAGCAGCATATTGTCGGAATCTTTACAGCATCAGAAGATCTCTTTCACTTGCTGATAACACTCATGTCATATGAGGACGCATCTTTCAATGTTCATGCAAGCATTTTCAATTTTAAAATTTTGTCATTATGCAGGCAATATGCTGACATATGTCTATCTGGGTAACATCAGAACATGTAATATTATAATTTACTTGTAATAATAAAATGTATAAAATAATATCTATTATATTTTAATATTCAATAGGAATTTGAAATGGTGCAAACATGTGGGCTTTGCGAAATGGTCATTCCCATTGAAAATATTAATACTCATCCTTGTTTAGAAGGATATTCTAAATATTATGTTGATAATTCAACATTATACTTTTATCCAATGACAGGTACGTATAACAATCATTCTGACAGTGCCTGAGGATTATGCAAATTATTTCTATATGACGCTTTGTTACAGATGACGGACAAAACATAATAAGAAAAAGTTTAATTAAGAATGATGAAATAGTGTGTGTAGTAATAGAGGCAAAAGAAAACAATAAAAAAAATTTATATAATAATTCTAATAAGGAAAATTTGTCAAGTAAGAAATATAAATATTGTAATCACTTAAAAATAAGATGTAATATTAAATATATAATTTTATTTTATTTTTGCAGATAATATTCAACATTTAAAAAGGAAGCTCCCAATGACAACCAATATTCCAGAACCAAAAAGAAAATTCAAAACAGGTTTGTCATTCGTCGAAGAAGAGCTGTTGATTCTGGAAGTACAAAAACGAGAAGCGTTATGGAATTTCCAATTAGATATTAGACAAAGAAATCCGAAAGAAATAAATTGTGGCAGGAAGTTTCTGACGCATTAAATGGTAAAAATAAAAAAGAGTTGTTTTTTAAAAAGCTTTATATATTTCTTCCAATGTTTTTTTAACATTTTATATCTAAGATGTCATTACATTTTTTTAGGTGTAATTAGTCCAGAAACAGCTAAAAATAAATTTAAATCTTTACATGATAATTATCGTAAAATTATTCAATCTGAACAAAAGGCAAGTGGATCTGCAACACCAAATACTACTCGCTTGTGGCAACATTATAATAATATGGAATTTTTGCGTGACTTTTGTTTGGTCAAAACGTAAGTTTTGCTTTCGTATTTATTAAAAGAGTGCATATGTAAAACAAATTTTTAAAATTTTCTATTAATTTTGATATTATTAAAGAATATTCAAATTAAATTTGAATTATGAAATTTAAAAAATTTACACATGTGTACCTAATAAATTATATACATATTTAATTATTCATTGATACATTTTAGCACGGCATCAAATATTCCTAGAACAAGAGCATCGTTCAATGATTTGGATCAGTCATCAGAAGAAACTAGGAATGTTCGGTCAGGTATATAACATTTATATGAAAATTTATACTTGTCTTTTATATATGATTGAGATTGAAAAAAATATTTATAAATGTGATTTATCTATTGTAATCTATTGTATACACATATACAATACACGCACACGCACATATATATATACCCACACAACATTATGTCGTCTTAAAGAAGTCTTAAAGACGTCATGAAATTTCTAAAGACGTCTTAAGAAGTTATCAGAATTACATCTTTATGACGTCTTTAAGACGTCTTATGTCCCGATTTAAGATATCTGTCGGGCATTGTTTTAAGACGTCTCACTCAAGACATAATTAAATGTCTCACTCAAGATGTTATAAAGACGTCTCAGACATTTCAATTAAGACGACTTTTAGACGTGCGTAATTCGGTCGGTAAAATAGCTGCATATTGATTTATTCTATAATAAATAACAAAACTCATCATTTTAAGTTCATTTCTTTATTATATTTTGGTTGATACAAAGTTTTCAATAGTACAACTAGTCTAGTAGCATCAATACGCGATGATGACCAAGCATTCCATTGCGCACATCGTCACAATCTTCATTTTGTTGAATAAAATCTTCATATGTTGTCATAGTGCTGTAAAAAAATATACAAAAGATAATTAATATATTTTTTTTTACAATATAGAATTTAATTTTTTACACACACACACAAAATTAAATATATAAGTGAAATATGATATAAGATGATATACATTTACATATATTAAAAAACATATATTAATTTCAATGTTTTCTCATTTTCAACTCTAAAAATGTTATGCAGCAACATTATACAGCCCTATTGTTTTTTAAATAATATCGTATGGAATTTTCAATAATTTACCAACCTTTTTCTCCTTATTTCTTAAATAGTTGAGGCGATCTCCCGCATGTCGTAACCATTCTTGGATGGTCTTTTTAATATCGTGCATATTACTTTTTTCGTCGTCCGAAACGTATGCTGAAAAACGATTTGTTACATAATTATTAAAATATTTTGTGCTTTAATTCCAATAGTTAGAATAGGGTAGTCATGAAGTAAAGTATAGCTATAAACGTTTGTAACTTTTGGAAAGAATATAAAAATTTTGATCCGTAAAAAATTGGAAAGAGTATAAAGTAGAAGAATATTTAAACAAAATTTGAAGTAAGATCTTATTAATAATTCTGAAGAAAAATTTAAAGTTAAAAGTGCACGTTACATCTAAGCATATGTTAAATTGAATGTTGCACACAAAATGGACACAGTATATATTGCGAATACACTAGCAACTTATGACAAATGACTGCTATCATAAGATAAATGAAAACTTTATCTGAGATGCTCCTTTCTTCTTTCAGTTAAAAAAAATGTCAAAAAATATATATTGATATATGAAATATGAGACCTAAAAGTATCAATAAGTTTTAAATATATCATGTGTTTTATACAAATAACAACTTACCTATAAAAACTAGTTTTATTTGGGAAATTATTGAATACTTGAAGAATTGTGATCTGCGTAAATGATACATAAATTGTGGATACAAGGAAAAATTTTCTGCCAATCTAAAGCTAGTTGGATCATCTTTGCATATTCTCCGAATTTTTGATACTGCAATAATAAGATTTTACACCTCAAAATAGATAAATATATATTTATGTGTAAATCTATATGTATAAATATATAAAGTTTAAGCTTTATATTAAGTGTAATTGGGACAATTTTAATGATAGAAACTACTAATAAGTCTAATCAGAATATGATCAACCCATCTTAAAATTTGGACCATCATCACTTTCTGCTCGAAATACAGTTAAACGTGACATAAAAACAGCTGTTGCTTCCTCAAATTCTATGCTTACATGATGCAAAGATGATGATTATTGCCCAACTGATAATTAAAGATATCCCTATAACATCAAAAATATTTATATTATATTATTATTTATGATATTATAAATATTTATGATATACATATAATGTATAATAAAAAATATATTTACTTTCTTGCAATAGTAGTAACTCTAATTCGCCTTTTCCATTACTATGTTAATATTGGATAATGAATTGAATACAGCCTCTTCCACTTTGTGGAATTGGGGCTGTATGTTAATTTGCAACTTCAAAGAATAATGCTGTTGTTGTAGATGGTGTCAATGAACAAAATTTCCACTGACAAGTAAGCCTACTTCTTGTAGTACTCCAACACTTGATCCTTTCTCCCACTGACATACACAAGATCCAATTGCTCCAGAAACTTTAATTTTCTGAGATGTTTTTACTTCTAAGATTGCATTGAATGCTATTTTCAAATCACCCTTGGCATCTGTAGCAAATATTCGTTGAAAAGTTTGTTTGAATAATGAAGAATTAAATGAATCCCCCATCATCATATGACCACCAGTAGAGTTGCAATTGTCGCCTTTCTAATAAACCAGTTTGGTCAAGAGCACAAAAATAAATATCTATTATAAATATCTATTATGGCCATTAGTTGCAGCACGTGATGCAAGTGTATCATAATGCTTAATTGCCTTTTTATGCTTATCTTTATCTTTTTGAATATCATGATGTGATCTGATTGGTTGTCATAAATCATCAGTTACAACTTGGCCAGGTCCTTGAGAACATGGTCCGCCAACAAATAGCATAATCCTTAAATACATTGATAGCATTATATGTAGGATTACAATGAAAAACATAACATATATACATCATATTACAACATATAAATACCTAGCATCAGTATTTGCATAACTAGCTTCTAAGAGACCCGTGGGGACTGCTAAGCCACACTTGTAGATCGCAATGAACGTTTCTTGGCCCAACAGACCATGGATCACGTTGCAGTTCTCCTAAAAGATCTGTCGAACTGTCTCATATCACACTTATGTACTGGTTACAAAAAGCGATTAGCAGCTGGCAATAGTTACGCACCAGGTCCTCTTGGTTGATTTGGATTTTGTCCAGGAATTAGTCTATCTATACCTATCAAAATGTAATGTGAATAAAATGCAATAAAGTAATCATGAAGAACAATGACTAATATAGTAAATATAACTTGGGACTTATTCTATTCGTACCTAACATATCTTGAACTTGTTTTGGTTGAAGATCCTTTGTGCTTCTAATCATGAACTTGAATATTTTGCCAAATGTGATAAGACCAATAAGAGCATTGAGTATCAATACGCGATGATGGCCAAGCATTCCATTTATGGAACGACACCGTCAATCTTGTTGAATAATTTGTTGAATAAAATCTATATGTTGTCATAATGCTGCAAAAAATATACAAAACATAATTAATATATTTTTTTAAATATAGTTTAATTTTTTTACACATACATACATATATATATATATATATATATATAACGTAGATAAAGTTGTAAGCGAAATGAACCAAATCCATTTCCTACTATGGCCATGTTCCAAAATCACTGCCAGCGCAGAAAATATATAATATACGTAAGTGACTAAAGATTTTTAGCACTGGCAATGAATTTGGAACACGCCCTAACCCCATTCTACAATGGCAATAAAGGCTGTAGGAGTAAAGAATAAATGTTTTAATGAAGTAAAGACAGAAGTAACGAAATAGAAATCTATTAGTACTTAAGGTAATAGTAGTACAAAATGAGAATTGTCTATTTCATTACTTCTTCTTCTTTACTTCACTAAAAACGATTTAATCTCACTCCTACAGTCTTGTTACTGCCATTGTAGAATGGGCTCTATGTATGTTCTACGGCGGACGCGCAATAAGAATTAAGAACGCAGAATTCTTCCGTGAGCGTATGCGAGACCACCGAGAACGCACGAAATCCATAGGAAATGGATTTGGTTATTTCGCTTACATCTTACAATCTTATGCTATGGCCATTGCAGACCCGGCTTTAAATGTCATTAATTCTTACCTGTGCAAAGCACTGCTCAACTTTGGTAAATGGAATAATTTATTTTCCAACTCGATCCCGTCTGATGCCTGCCTGGCCTGGCACCGCGGCCATCTTAAAAATGGCGTATTAAAATGAATGGGTCTGTTCTTTTCAGCTGCACTGCTGCACTAGTGCAATTAGTAAGAGTACGTGAAAGAAAGTATATATATATATATATATAGTTAAAAAAAGAAAGAGTTGGAAGAAAGGAAAAAAGGTAAGAAAAAAAAAAAAAGGAAAATGGTATATATATATATATATATATATATAATTATTAATCTTTATTACTTTACAGCTAAAAAAACAGATAATCTCAAAGAAAAAAGTGCTATTGAGAGAATTGCTAATGCTTTGTGCGACACTTCCAACGATGACATTATTTTACCGCCTCCACCTCAGCCTGACGACATCGACTCTTTTTTAAATTTGTTGGGGTCTCGAATTCGTCGTTTATCCGAAGAGCAAAAACAGGAAGCATTTCAAAGACACTTACAGTTGTCATATGATATGCTAAAAGAAAATAGTATATAAAATCAAATTCTAACTGTTATTATGAAACTAAATTATCACAACTATTGTTTTGTTTGCTACATTTTATTGAATAAAGTAATATAATAATGTTCTTTAAAATAATGTTCCTAATATAATGTAAAATTTTTTATTAAAAAGTTACAAATAAAAGATTCAATATAATTAACTTATACTTAATATTTATTTATATATTAATACCTATTTACGCAATTAATACTTATTTACACAATTAATACTTAGACATTATTAATTATTTTATTTCTTTATTCTTAATATTTTAACAGTGCTCGAATTGCCAGGGAATTGCTCCTTCGCTATTAGAATAGTGACAAAATGATTCGTATTAAGTTGGCCGGAAATTTTTCAGCCAACCAAAAATCTCCTTATGGAATCGTTTGTATTTCGTATGAAGATATTTGAAGTATGATTAAAAACGTTTGTGAGTAATTAGAATAATTATAAAAAATTAATCATTTTTACAGTATGTAGTTAGCCAACATAACTAAATATTAAAAATTCTCCTTATGAATCGTTTGTATTTCGTATGAAGAGTTTTGAAGTATAATTAAATACATAATCACAAATTGTGATCATTTTCTGAATGATGACTACATTATAAAACAATTATAAAAGATTTACTTATTTATTGGTAGAGAAACATATTTCAATTATCTACGCTTATCCACGATCCATGATATATTATGCGATTATGAGGAATTAATAATAAATTAGTCATGGATTAAAAGTTACAAAAGAGATAAATGTGCTCGTTTTGTCGATTAAAAAGGTTTGTGTCATTCATATAATTTTAATTAAATTTTTTTATATTGTGAAGTTAGCCGGAAGCTATATAAAATGGACGCCGTCCTGTGATTGGTCGATTTGCTTATGGTAAATACTAAAATTTTCTCATGTGTACTGACTTTAAGTGTAAGACAAAACGAGCACATTTATCTCTTTTGTAACTTTTAATCCATGACTAATTTATTATTAATTCCTCATAATCGCATAATATATCATGGATCGTGGATAAGCGTAGATAATTGAAATATGTTTCTCTACCAATAAATAAGTAAATCTTTTATAATTGTTTTATAATGTAGTCATCATTCAGAAAATGATCACAATTTGTGATTATGTATTTAATTGTTATTTTATATTCGC
Source organism: Camponotus pennsylvanicus (assembly GCA_023638675.1). Classification (NCBI taxonomy): domain Eukaryota; kingdom Metazoa; phylum Arthropoda; class Insecta; order Hymenoptera; family Formicidae; genus Camponotus; species Camponotus pennsylvanicus. The sequence continues at coordinate 14,554 of JALHBL010000068.1, forward strand.
TTTCAAATAATAAACTATATAATAATAAAATTTATATAAAAAGATGGTAATATATGTAATCCAATTAATTATAATTGACAAAATAATTTCTTGTGAAAAAATAAAAGTAAAAAATATAGAAGAATTTTTTTTATAGCTTGTATAAAAAATCAGTTTTATGCTAAGTATATTATAATTTTCTGGACTGTAGTAATATTTAATATATAATTTTTGCTATATAAATATATATTTCTGATATAAAATCTATTTCTACAGATAGTAAGATCGGCTGAGTTATGTCACAGAATATCGGAAGGCTTACATCAAAATGCGAGAGAGAGGAGATGGCATATATCAATATGAATCCATTGCTGATTAAGTACTTAATTGCAGTACATACGAGTCAATTCATTTGAAGTATCTTCCAAGGTATCTTCCAAAGTATCTTCCTTTCTCCAATTCATTCTAAAAATGATAAAAAACTAATATTATTATTAATGTATACACATATACAGGGTGATCCAGAACAAACGTTTGTCTTTAAAAAAATAAATTGTCGAGTCTATTCTAAGACGATTTTCCCTTTACCAAAATTGTCTACGAGGCTTAGTTTTTAAATTATTAAATAAAATAGTTTGCGAATTACGGAACGAGTACAAGAGGTAGACAGGGACGGCGCAACTCACCGTCCGATACAGGCGATCATGTGGGGCGCTCGACGCGATCAGCTGATTGCTGCACACGATGAGTGTAACAATCAGTGTGTGTGTGTGTGTGGTGTATTTATGCACGCGTATCCGCACATGCACCGTACTCTCTCTCTTTCTCTCTCTCTCTCCCTCTTTCTCTCTCACTCTCTCACTCACTCACTCACTCACTTATTCTTACCTTAATAATGAGATTCTTCATACTGCTGATAAATAGCAGTGCCCAGTGTGTTGCACGATAATAATCGTCGTCGACGAGACGTCGTTTCTTCAACACGCAGTCTGACACATCGTCAAATAAGCGAAGTTTTTTCTTTCATCACTTTCGACAATTTTACAAATTTACTCGCGCACTTAATCACTCACGATTGATAAAAGGAGGAATTTACCAACGGTTACGGTACGAATTTAATAAACGGTTAACGCATTTAATTATTAATTACACACTCGATTAAAGAAACGCGTTAACAGAACGCGATACTCGATGCAAAGCGCGCGACCGACGACAAGCAGGTCAGATTAGTACTAGCGCCTCTAGCGCTACCAAACATAAACGTGTAGCATTACGCGCTAGTACTAACCTGACCTGCTTGTCGTCGGTCGTCGCGTCGCGCGTTTTGCATCGAGTATCACGTTCTGTTAACGCGTTTCTTTAATCGAGTGTGTAATTAATAATTAAATGCGTTAACCGTTTATTAAATTCGTACCGTAACCGTTGGTAAATTCCTCCTTTTATTAATCGTGAGTGATTAAGTGCGCGAGTAAATTTGTAAAAGTGTCGAAAGTGATGAAAGAAAAAACTTCGCTTATTTGACGATGTGTCAGACTGCGTGTTGAAGAAACGACGTCTCGTTGACGACGATTATTAACGTGCAACACACTGGGCACTGCTATTTATCAGCAGTATGAAGAATCTCATTATTACCCTAATAGCACAAATGTTCAAACAATGTCCAGAGAACATTCAGAGAATATTCGAATATTCTCTGAATATTCTCTGGACATTGTTTGAACATTTGTGCTATTAGGGTAAGGTAAGATAAGTGAGTAAGTGAGTGAGTGAGAGAGTGAGAGAGAAAGAGGGAGACAGAGAGGGAAAGAGAGAGAGCACGGTGCATGTGTGGATACGCGTGCATAAATACACCACACACACACACACACACTGATTGTTACACTCATCGTGTGCAGCAATCAGCTGATCGCGTCGAGCGCCCCACATGATCGCCTGTATCGGACGGTGAGTTGCGCCGTCCCTGTCTACCTCTTGTACTCGTTCCGTAATTCGCAAACTATTTTATTTAATAATTTAAAAACTAAGCCTCGTAGACAATTTTGGTAAAGGGAAAATCGTCTTAGAATAGACTCGACAATTTATTTTTTTAAAGAGAAACGTTGGTTCTGGATCACCCTGTATATATATATATATATATATATATATACACATATGTAATATTAATACAATACTACAATAAAATATTACATTTCTGTTTTTTATGTCCAGGTAATGCTTGAGTGAAATGATTGTGATGAAGTTTTGATCGATAATATACATAAAAATTCTGACGAAAACATTGGCAGAGAGAAAACGAATATTGTATTTGTGACAAAGTGCTTTTGATTTATGAATCAATCCCATAACATTACGGATTCCATTACAATTTACTACAACAAGTTGCACCAGATATTATGTAGTATTCATCTATTATGGCTATATTAGCTTCTATCTGAAAAATTGACAATAATTAACAAAGTAATCAATAATAATCAATAATAAATAACAAAAAAAATGATAACATAAAAGAATATGCTAAAAATCCCTGGTGAAAATTAAACGCTTCTCGAAGTGTCAAAGAAGCGTAAACGAACAGAATAAACGCTTCTTAGAAACTTCATTGACTTCCCATTAACTCTTCGCGATTTTAAATCTTCGTGCATATTTCTCGAACGCTCCATAAAGTGTATACGAAGCATTCCGTTACGCTTCCCTTACGCTTTAATATTTCATGTTTTCCTTTACGTTCCCCAAACGCTCCATAAAATGTGAACGAAGCACTCCGATACGCTTCCCACACACTTCAATGACTGACATTTAGAAACTCTTCATTTACACTTCCTAAACGCTCTATAAAATGTGAACGAAGCGCTCCAATACGTTTCCCGCACACTTCAATGATTGACATTTTAGGAACTCTTCATTTACACTTCCTAAACGCTCCATAAAATGTAAACGAAGCACTCCAATACGCTTCCCGTACATTCAATGATTGACATTTTAGAAACTCTTCATTTACACTTCTTAAACGCTCCATAAAATGTGAACGAAAGACTCCAATACGCTTCCTATACACTTCAATGATTGATTGACTTAGAAACTCTTCATCCACATTTCTTCAACGCTTAGACACTGCACAAAATATGTATGAAATACTTTCCATACACTTTAACAATTTACAGAAATATTTTTAAGGACGTCAAAGTTTCGCGCGAGCACGCAAGAGTCGAAGCGTTGAAGAAATGTGGATGAAGAGTTTCTGAGTCAATCAATCATTGAAGTGTATAGGAAGCGTATTGGAGTCTTTCGTTCACATTTTATGGAGCGTTTAGGAAGTGTAAATGAAGAATCTGTTAGTTCGTTTGTTTACCGCTACGCGCGCTATCTTTCTCGTATTTAAGTTTAGTTATGAAAATTATATAAAGAGTTTACAAAGAGTAACAAATAAGATTAAAGATATACTTCAATTTAATTTCTGATCTCGATGTAGGAGCTTCAGATATTAAATTGATTTTTATAAGTCGGACAAGTAAATGTCTGGCGAATAAACGAAAATAATCCGTTTATTACCTATTTAAAATGTAAAGTGCAATATTAACGGTACAGTATAAATATAGTAGAGTATAAACATTTCATTCGTATTCGCGCCAATAAGTTTGATGACATTTCATTTACGTTCTTTAAAAATTATATTAGATATTTCCCCTGGCGAAAATAATTATCGGAGCGTAAGTCGAATGTAAGGAAAGAGTAACAGAAGTGTAAACGAAGCTTCTAGGAGGCGTAAATTGAAACAACAAAACGTAAACGAAGTGTTAACGCTTCATTTACGTTTCGTTGTTTCAATTTACGCCTCCTAGAAGCTTCGTTTACACTTCTGTTACTCTTTCCTTACATTCGACTTACGCTCCGATATTTATTTTCGCTAGGGTTATTCATGTTTGTCGGAGAGTTCGATAACGTTTCGTTTACGTTTCTTAAGGAGTTTGATGACGCTTCGTTTACATTTGGAGGATATTTCGTTCACGCTTGTCGGAGAGTTTGATAACGCTTCGTTAACGCTTTTCTAACACTTAATAGCCGCTTTCTTTACGTTCCGATGTCTCAATTTACGCCTTTTAATAGCTTCGTTTACGCTTCCGTCACTTTTCCGTTACATTAGATTTACTCTCCAATTCATGCTTTGTTCACGCTCGGTTTACATTTTATTTTCGCCAGGGATGTGCGCTTATATATATTTGAAAATACAAAAGAAGACTTACTTCCGATAAGGCATGGGCAACTTTCAAGTTTTCGGATGCAAAAATAATAAAATCTACAGAGATATCTATTTTTGCTCTTACAACATCAGCAATGGATTCATATTGATATATGCCATCTCCTCTCTCTCGCATTTTGATGTAAGCCTTCCGATATTCTGTGACATATCTCAGCCGATCTTACTATCTGTAGAAATAGATTTTATATCAGAAATATATATTTATATAGCAAAAATTATATATTAAATATTACTACAGTCCAGAAAATTATAATATACTTAGCATAAAACTGATTTTTTATACAAGCTATAAAAAAAATTCTTCTATATTTTTTACTTTAATTTTTTCACAAGAAATTATTTTGTCAATTATAATTAATTGGATTACATATATTACCATCTTTTTATATAAATTTTATTATTATATAGTTTATTATTTGAAAGCGAATATAAAATAACAATTAAATACATAATCACAAATTGTGATCATTTTCTGAATGATGACTACATTATAAAACAATTATAAAAGATTTACTTATTTATTGGTAGAAAAACATATTTCAATTATCTACGCTTATCCACGATCCATGATATATTATGCGATTATGCGGAATTAAGGGCTCTCACACACAAAATTGCATAGCTGCATATGCATAGCATAAGACCATATGGACCAATGAGCATCGAGTATTATGTTATGTAAGTCAATATGGCGATTTAATACTCGATACTCATTGGTTCATATGATCTTATGCTATGCATATGCAGCTATGCAATTTTGTGTGTGATGGCCTTAATAATAAATTAGTCATGGATTAAAAGTTACAAAAGAGATAAATTTGCTCGTTTTGCTTACACTTAAAGTCAGTACACATGAGAAAATTTTAGTATTTACCATAAGCAAATCGACCAATCACAGGACAGCGTCCATTTTATATAGCTTCCGGCTAACTTCACAATATAAAAAAATTTAATTAAAATTAAATGAATGACTCACAAACCTTTTTAATTATACTTCAAAACTCTTCATACGAAATACAAACGATTCATAAGGAGAATTTTTAATATTTAGGTATGTTGGCTAACTACATACTGTAAAAATGATTAATTTTTTATAATTATTCTAATTACTCACAAACGTTTTTAATCACACTTCAAACATCTTCATACGAAATACAAACGATTCCATAAGGAGATTTTTGGTTGGCTGAAAAATTTCCGGCTAACTTAATACGAATGACAAAATGTATCTCTTATCATCATGGCTTTACGTGAACCTAAATTAGAACCACATTGAGTTATATTTCGCAAAGCACCTTCATCAGTTATATCTGAGCTCAAAGTATCAGATATAAAACTGTATGAATTGTCTTGATCAATTAGATTGGATGGTATATATTCGTTATGATCAATATCTTTAATTCGCAGCCAATTGTGTAAACAGATAATGGCCTGAACAATTTTCATACATGTATCAACTGTAGTATCAATGGGACGCCTTAATATCCGCCATTGGCTACATAAAATTCCAAAAGAACTTTCGATCATTCTTCTTGCTCTACTCAGCCGATAGTTGTAGATTTTTCGTTCTTGACTTAAACCTCCTCTTCCAGGATACGGTCGAAGTAAATATTCTGATAATGGAAAAGCTTCATCACCCACAATTACGAATGGTAGAGGTATTTCATCAGCTAATATAGCTTGTGGTTCTGGTAAATTCATTTCCTCATTATGAAATTTTTGTCCCATTAAAGAAGATCGAAAAATGCACCATCACTACGTCGACCATATGCTCCAATGTCCACAAAAGTAAACATATAATTTGCATTACATATTGCCAGAAGTACTATGCTGTGAGAATTCTTGTAATTATAATATGAAGAACCTGCGTTATTAGGACACTGAAAAAAAGTATTACAAAAATTGTTATCAATTAAAAAGTAATGTTAATAATGAGATTTATGAAATAATCATTTTACTGATTTTACTTGTATTACTACATGCTTTCCATCAATAGCACCTATGCAATGAGGAAAGTTCCATTTTTCCTCAAATTCATCTGCTATGCGTAACCAATCTCCTTCACTCAAAGTAGATGGAAGGACTTCCTCGTGAATACAATTCCAAATGACATTACATGTATCGCTAATAATGTTAGAAACTGTTGTTACACCAATTAGATATTGATATGATATTGATTTCATAGAATCACCAGCAGCTAAATATCTGTAAAATGTAATATATTTAAAATGCAAGTAATAATAAACAGATTGTTAACATATTGAATGTCGAGCTTCAACAGAAAGACCTGTCTCAGTCATTAGCGATGGCACTCAATGTAATAATATAATAATATTATAATTAATAACAACATACCTTAATGTTAAACACAAACGTTCAGGAGCGGATATTGGCTCACGAAAGGGAGTTATCTGTTTACTCAAAGAAGGTCCTACTATTTGTAACAATTCTTCTAACTGTGTAGCAGTTATTCTAAAATAATTTCTAAATGTGCTGTCTTCCAAAATAATATTAAGAAATATTGCATGGTAAAAACCATGCATTTTTCTATTTTTAAATAACGGTGCAACCCAATAACGTTTTTTGGTATATTGTCTTTTCTCCATTTTTCCAACTCATGAATCACTGCTATACAAATCATTTGACGTTTTTTATTCTTCTCTCGCCTTTTTAAATTTATTATTTTTAAGCATTCTCTTTGCCATTCGTAGTATCGTTGATTACATAACATTTTTTAAATGAAATTAAGATCTGTTAACTTAAGCCCATATTCTGAATCCTCTTTTAAGCGTCGTCTACAATGAGATTTTAAGGAGACTTAAGGCGTAAGACTTAAGAAATTGACCAATCACAGTCAAGTATTAAAAGAATACTCGACTGTGATTGGTCAATTTCTTAAATCTTACCCCATACGGCACAAGACCTTGCAGCAACATTGCAGCAACATTGCAATCTTGCATATTGCAATACAATATTACAGCAACATTGTTGAAATATAAATATGCAACATTGCTACAATAATGCTACAATAATGCTGCAATAATGCTGCAATAATGGATTGCGGTAATAATGTTACAGCAAAATTGTAAAAATAAACTGCTATAATTTTATGTAAAAATATTAATTTGTTTACGCGTTTGTATATTTTTTATTATGATTTATCAAGCTTAAAATTTCAATTACTATTATAAAACACGAATGAATTTTATTAATATTAATTATTAATTATACATAATATAAAATTATTAAATTATGAATATATTATAATTATATATTCATATAAGACTTTTGTTTTACCATTGTACTCGACTATATAAAAGTTTCTTTTGAAACTTTTCAAACTTCAAATATTTCTATTACGGCTGCGTTCCGATATAGATTAGTTTATGAATTCACTGCGTTCTGCTATAGATTTTCAGTACAGTGAATTTCGGAACGCAGCCTAAGCTCTATCATGCATATCGCGTGCACGTGTCCAGTATATAAGCTGTATATTTTTGAGAAAATAGATGTATAAGGAGCAAGGAAAATATATAAGAAGCAAGGAAAAGAACGTATGTAAAATATATCATTATTAGATTTCTGGTTATGGTATAAACAAAATCTGGTTATGGTATAAATCTAACCTAACAATATTGCATTGCAATATTATTGCAATATTGTATTGCAATATTGCTGCAATATTGCATTGCAATATTTCTACAAGCGGACATTTTACCGTTGCTGCAATATTGCAGCAACGTTGCAGCAACATTTTGCAACATTTCTGCAATGTTGCAATCTTGCAAAGAAATATTTCTGCAATGTTGCTGCAATATTTCTGTGCCGTATTTGTGCTGCAATATTTCTGGGACGCCTTAAGTTTCCTTAAAATCTCATTGTAGACGACGCATTATCGATAAAAGTGCTTCTAAAAGTGGCCTGTAGCCAATCAGAAGGCTTATATGTCACTTTTAGAGGCACTTTTTTCGATAAAAGAAGATTCAGAATATGGGCCTAAAGCGTCGTCTACAATGAGATTTTAAGGAGACTTAAGGCGTAAGACTTAAGAAATTAACCAATCACAGTCAAGTATTAAGAGAATACTCGACTGTGATTGGTCAATTTCTTAAATCTTACGCCTTAAGTCTCCTTAAAATCTCATTGTAGACGACGCATTAGACACGTTATTACTTTTAAGAACAACTTGATGAAAGGTTATTCCGTTTTAACGCCAGACGTTAGCGTCAATCAGTTTTCATTGACGCTACGACGCTGCGGCGATATGACGCTAAAAGCCAGCGTCACAGCGTCAAGTGAAAACGCACCCTTATGGACTATGCGGTACTTTGTATATCTAGTGACTTTAGGCCCTGGGCATCGATCATGTAATTTTGAGCGGAATTTTTCACTTTTCACTTTTCACTCAATGATTTCACGTGAACTTTTTCACGAATCACTGTGCGATTATATAGCTAAATCCGTGAAAAGTGAAATTACCAAAGGAGGAGACTAAAACCTATAGATTACAAAATTATTAATATTACTAGATTTGTAAACCGCGAAAATGATTTATTGATGATTTATTTGTAAACACCATACCTTTAGAAATATAACCGTTTCTTGTATCTCACAGTAGTAACACAATAGATATATATTACAAAGTTACTAGATTTTCACTTTTCCGCCAGCAAATTTGATGGCGAAAAAGTTCACGAGAAAAGTTTCACATTTCCACGTTTTGTCGAGTTACATGATCATGAGTTCACGTGAAACTTTTCACTTTTCGCCTTTCCGCCCTAGGGGAAAAGTTACATGATCGCTGCCCTGGCGAAAATAAAATGTAAACCGAGCGTTAACAAAGCATGAATTGGAGAGTAAATCTAATGTAACGGAAAAGTGACGGAAGCGTAAACGAAGCTATTAAAAAGCGTAAATTGAAACATCGGAACGTAAAGAAAGCGGCTATTAAGTGTTAGAAAAGCGTTAACGAAGCGTCATCAAACTCTCCAACAAGCGTGAACGAAATATCTTTCAAATGTAAACGGAGCGTCATCAAACTTCTTAAGGAACGTAAACGAAACGTTATCGAACTCTCCGACAAACATGAATAACCCTGGCGAAAATAAATATCGGAGCGTAAGTCGAATGTAAGGAAAGAGTAACAGAAGTGTAAACGAAGCTTCTAGGAGGCGTAAATTGAAACAACGAAACATAAATGAAGCGTTAACACTTCGTTTACGTTTCGTTGTTTCAATTTACGCCTCCTAGAAGCTTCGTTTACACTTCTGTTACTCTTTCCTTACATTCGACTTACGCTCCGATAATTATTTTCGCCAGGGGAAATATCTAATATAATTTTTAAAGAACGTAAATGAAATGTCATCAAACTTATTGGCGCGAATATGAATGAAATGTTTATACTCTACTATATTTATACTGTACCGTTAATAATGCACTTTACATTTTAAATAGGTAATAAACGGATTATTTTCGTTTATTCGCCAGACATTTACTTGTCCGACTTATAAAAATCAATTTAATATCTGAAGCTCCTACATCGAGATCAGAAATTAAATTGAAGTATATCTTTAATCTTATTTGTTACTCTTTGTAAACTCTTTATATAATTTTCATAACTAAACTTAAATACGAGAAAGATAGCGCGCGTAGCGGTAAACGAACGAACTAACAGACTCTTCATTTACACTTCCTAAACGCTCCATAAAATGTGAACGAAAGACTCCAATACGCTTCCTATACACTTCAATGATTGATTGACTTAGAAACTCTTCATCCACATTTCTCCACAACGCTTCGACTCTTGCGTGCTCGCGCGAAACTTTGACGTCCTTAAAAATATTTCTTTAAATTGTTAAAGTGTATGGAAAGTATTTCATACATGTTTTGTGCAGTGTTTAAGCGTTAAAGAAATGTGGATGAAGAGTTTCTAAGTCAATCAATCATTGAAGTGTATAGGAAGCGTATTGGAGTCTTTCGTTCACATTTTATGGAGCGTTTAAGAAGTGTAAATGAAGAGTTTCTAAAATGTCAATCATTGAATGTACGGGAAGCGTATTGGAGTGCTTCGTTTACATTTTATGGAGCGTTTAGGAAGTGTAAATGAAGAGTTCCTAAAATGTCAATCATTGAAGTGTGCGGGAAACGTATTGGAGTGCTTCGTTCACATTTTATAGAGCGTTTAGGAAGTGTAAATGAAGAGTTTCTAAATGTCAATCATTGAAGTGTGTGGGAAGCGTATCGGAGTGCTTCGTTCACATTTTATGGAGCGTTTGGGGAACGTAAAGGAAAACATGAAATATTAAAGCGTAAGGGAAGCGTAACGGAATGCTTCGTATACACTTTACGGAGCGTTCGAGAAATATGCACGAAGATTTAAAATCGCGAAGAGTTAATGGGAAGTCAATGAAGCTTCTAAGAAGCGTTTATTCTGTTCGTTTACGCTTCTTTGACACTTCGAGAAGCGTTTAATTTTCACCAGGGGGTTCCACCTAAATCAGGGGCATGGCCGCTCTCAGGGTGCGTTCCGATTTACGCATGTAAGGGCCTGAGCAGAATGGCTGCCTTATAATTTTAAGACTATGTTTTATGCCTTAAGTCTTTGTCTTAGGTAATGCACAATACTGTGTGTTATGTCTCGAGTCTTATGTATACGCGAACGTTTATTTCTTACAAACGTTCGCGTATACATAAGACTCGAGACATAACACACAGTATTGTGCGTTACCTAAAGGTGCCTTTTCACGAGTCGCTGAAACCGATTGTTTGAGCGACAAAAATGATCACGTGACAACTTTTGTCGCTGAACCATTACAACGGTAATTTTTGTACATGAAAAGGGTAGCAGCGACAAAATTGAAAGTTGAGACAGATTTTGCGTTATTTGTGTAATCAGTTAAGACAGATTTTGCATTTTTTTTTTATTTTCTTCATGTTCATCTTCCTCGAATAGATACATCTTTGCATCTTCATGGATTCTTTAAGAATTCTCGGTTCTGTCTGCAAGGTTATGTCACAGGTTGTCTTTCTTGGTACACTAGTACACACAATCACACAGCGCGGCAGTAGTGTTTCACATAGCAATTGAGCGATAACACTTTTTCTCTCTTTGTAGTTGAATCAGTTCAAACTACAAAATTATAGCCGCTGGAATACGTGCGACAAATTTGTCGCTTTAATTGCTTATTTTAGCAGCACGTGAAATTGCACCTTAAGACAAAGACCTAAGGCATAAAACATAGTCTTAAGCCTTGTGTCCACGATGCTAGAAATCGGTCCGAGTTCTCGGACCGAGAAATGTGTAGCCAATGAAATTGCTGCCTTTCCGTAAAAACTGCATATTAATTGGCTACACATTTTTCGATCCGAGGACTCGGACCGATTTCTAGCATCGTGGACACAAGGCTTTAGGCCGGTATTCATAGTCCGATCTTATATTTGAGATCGTCTTAAGTTCGAGCTTGAAATGCTACGTAGCCATTTGATTGGTTGAATGAGGTCTTACCTCGGACCAGACTTAAGACAATCTTAAATATAAGATCGGACTATGAATACCGGCCTTAAAATTATAAGGCAGCCATTCTGCTCAGGCCCTAACGCATAGGCTGCATTCGTTAATGCAACGGTTAGCGCATCCACTGCGTCTTTCATCTGCTAGTCACGTGACGTAATTCGCCGAACGGGCACCTGCGTGAATGGCTACTCGGATTGTATCTTCCAATGGGAAAACTGAATCGAGATTTTGAAACTTCTTAACGCTTATCGTGTAAGTAAAGAAAATATAATATTTCAAATAAGCATGAATTAATATTCGAACAATATAATAAAATTTTTTAATAGGAAGAGATATTTTGATATATTAGTATTATTTTAAGAGTTCATTATTGATAGAAACAATACATATTTTGAAGATATTTAATCGCTTTATAGTTTAGTTAACGGTTAAGTATTAATTGTTTTTTAATTATATTTTTAAGCACATTCTTTTATTTAAAAAATTCAATTTTCAGAAACCATAATGGATTTAATTTTTCTAAATGTTATCCATAGTGCTATGGATCTCGTAAATAGTAGCTTATCAGATTCCGATTTATGGGGAGATAGTGATTGGAGGAGAGATCGATTTGGAGGAGTTATTCTCCACCTTTTTCGTTTCTAACTTTAATAAAATAGTTTATATTGAATTCTTCAGGCAACCAGCACAATGATTCAACGTGGAGACTAAGCAGATTTTTGCGCAGTTTACGTTCATTTACGCAGTACTGCGAGCAAAGCATCCAGAGCAGGATCTCCGAGATAGCTGCGCAGATGGGATACATTCCTGCGTAAACGAACGACAAACTGCGCTGCAGTCGCTTTCGCAGGCGGTAGAGACCCTCTAATTAGAGTCACGAAATAACGTCAATAAGGTTGGATCGGCAACGCCATATTTTTACTAAGGGTGGGGTCCCATGGAGCGTATTACGATACGCGCGTATCGGGCGTATTGAAAATCTGACCAATCGCAGACGTAACTTTCCCATATCACAAACAGCGGAACGTCTGCGATTGGTCAGATTTTCAATACGCCCGATACGAGCGTATCGTAATACGCTCCATGGGACCCCACCCTAAAACCGAAAAGTATTGGTTGGATTCCAATTTTTTCGTCTCACATTTGCTGCCCATTTTGCTCTTCGTTCTTTATCGCGTGGAAAAACTTTCATTACATATCCTTTTTCTGTTGAATTATTACAATTTAATGCGGAACAACTAGGCATGTTTGTAATTTTAAACTATTTAGTAAAAACATGGCGGGCACCAATCGAAATTGGGGACGTTATTTCGTGACTCTGATTAGAGGGTCTCTAGCAGGCGGAATAAACGAACGACATCTGCGGTAGTCACTGCGTAAACGAATGCACCCATAGACTGCATTATTGTTGCGCAGCGCTTCGAAATCGTTCCGTTTTATCAATGCGTATGAAGCGCTTTAATTATTCGGAACGGTGTCTACGCATTCTATGCGCTAATACGATTTGAAAATGGTAAAATAGTAAAAAAAAATAAAAATAGAATAAAATAAATACAAATAAAATAAAAAAATAAATAATAAATATAAATAAATAATAATAAATATAAACATAAATAAATATTAATAATAATAAATATAAATATAAATAAATAATAAATATAAATAAATAATAAATATAAATAAAATAAAATAATAAATCAAGGTAAAATAATATATTAATATTAACTTGGCTTGTTTTCTCCATATCATTTTTATTTAAAAACAGTTATCATTTCATTAGTTTCTTCAATTAAAACTGGAAATTCATATAATTGTTGTTTTTCCATCGTCACAAAGAATCTGTTATCTGTTATTGCGTTCCGAATTACGTATAAAACGCATCAACTGCCTCAAGTCGAGAGTAGAGGTCTAAATATCAGAGAGACGCCAAACTATGCCCCCACCATGCCGCCGCGCCGCCATCTTAGATCCTACATGCACGTGATGTTATAGTGGTAGTGACGGTGTTTCAGTATTAGTCCATGTAAATCGCATGAACGTAAACAGAGTATTCCCTAGGTTTACTCCCACTTTGGCTGCGGTCCGAAATGTGCTCATAGCGCTATCGGCGCGCTTACGGCCGTTCCGAAATGGCTTGAGTGTGCTCACCGTAGCGAAGTGACATCATACTTTCCGTGCTCACGCTGCCCATAGTTGAATGATAAGACACCGTGAGCGCGACGTTATAAGCGCGGGAAACGCAAGCAAATTTAAAAATTTAAAAATATAGTAAAAAAATATATATATATGTATATGTATATGTATATGTATGTATATACAGGGTGTCAGGAAAATTTTAGCCCATACGAAGTAAGAAGGTAGATTGGCTCAAATTAAGAAGGAAGGACTTGTACTGTTTTGTGATATTCGCAATAATTAACGAAAAATTAATTAAAGAAGATCGGCCAATGCGCGTGGCTAGAAGCACACGACGACGAAGGCGGTCTGACTGTAACATAATGGCGGCGCGCGGCGAAGCGGTGATTGGGGAGGGGAGGAGCGATGAGTGTGTAAACGCGTGGCGAAGGCTCCTCCTCTCCCCAATCACCGCTTCGCCGCGCGCCGCCATTATGTTACAGTCAGACCGCCTTCGCCGTCGTATGCTTCTAGCCACGCGCATTGGCCGAACTTCTTTAATTAATTTTTCGTTAATTATTGCGAATATCACAAAACAGTACAAGTCCTTCCTTCTTAATTTGAGCCAATCTACCTCCTTACTTCGTATGGGCTAAAATTTCCCTGATACCCTGTATATATATATATATGTGTGTGTGATTAGTTTTACAATTAAATATATACCTGAAATGCATTTTAAATTCTAAAGCAGTATAATTAGGCACAATTCTTTTAACATAATTTTTTAAACGAAATCTGTTCTGTTTTTTTCTTTTACATTTCTGGACAGCAATTGCAGCTTGTATTTCATCCTCATCGCTAGAGGAAGATAAATAAAAAAAAGATAGTGAATCTTCATCAGAAGATTCACAAGCTAATTCTAAAATTTGAGTGAGAATAATTCGTTGTTCTTTATTCATTTTGTTTTTCTTAACTTTATATTTATTATTGACAAGCAAAGGATGTTCGCTATTCGATGCGATTTTGAATTTTGAGCGCGTTATATAGCCCATACAGAACAGAAGCTTGCATCAACATTGCTGCAATGGCTGCGTTCAGCAGAAAAAGCTGCTTTGCAACTGTTGTAAAATTCGTGAGCCTGATTGGTGTATGCTCTTAATTTTGACTGGATCTAAGAGCATACACCAATCAGATTCACGAATTTTACAATAGTTGCAAAGCAGCTTTTTCTGCTGAACGCAGCCAATGTTAGGGTGTCGTCACATGCGGCGTAACTTGCGTAAGCGTAACTTGCGCCGACCAATCACATTGTTTCATTTAAGTATCAGCTTCCGCCTAGTCATTTTACGCTCTTTACGCTATTATCGTTACGCCGAATCCAATTTTTGGCGGAAGAAACGCTGATGTATGTGTATTAGTAAGCGTATCGTACAGTGTTGTACAAGACATAGGATAGTGTAGGTTGAAGAGGCTTCAAAAAGTTTTAATAAAATATGAATAACGATCAAATCTTCTTCCATTTTTGCCATCGTTTCTAAATAATTATTAATATTAAGTTAGGATCCATTATTATATACTTTTCTGTGGGTTAAAACCTCTGAATTACTTTCTAAATATGTAAATACTAATGTTCAAATTTTAACTTTAAATTTTAATTTTGTCTAAATTATTATAACATAATTAGGATTAATAATAGATTTAATTAATATTTTTTTGAATAGTAAGCCTACTGGTATCACTGATAGTCCTTAACATGGCCTCAAGAACACATGTACTGTTTTAAAGTTAAAAAGATTGAAGTAAATATATACTTCAATCTTTTTAACTTTATAAATATTGCACACATTCCGCATCACACATACTTGTATGCAGAGCATTGGTTCCCCATGATGCGTACTTTTCGAGTGGATATAATTTGACCACGTTCGGATTGACCACAGCCATCTCTGATTGGTTATCGTTGCTGGTTACCCTAGGCATAGGTCGATATAATTGGCTGTGGTCAATCCGAACGTGGTCAAACTGGACGCTCCCGTACTTTTCGAGATACGTAGGTTACGAAGATCAATCGCAAATCTTCTTAGCATTTCCATTAGAGCGTATAACGGAAAATCTAATCTACAATTGGTTGTATTTTTACGCATTCCGCACAATACGCCCCATGTGAAAGCCGACTTTCAAAATGACGTAACTTCCTTTAAAAGTTACTAGAATACGCAAATTACGCTTACGCAAGTTACGCCGCATGTGACGGCACCCTTACAACATTGCTCACTGCAGTGTAATATTGCAGAAATAATGCAGAGACATTATTTTGTAATATTACTTTGGCAATGTTGCAGCAACGTTTTAACATAGCGAAAATGTATAACATCCCAGGTAGAACATGAAACTCATAATGACATCATTATGACGTCATCATGATTTTATTTATCACTTAAAAGTTACCTAAACAAAAATGATTAAAAAATGAGTTAAAGATGACAAAAAGAATCATAAATTTTTAAGTTCAATAATCGCATTATATAATTTTAAAAAAATTATGTTGCTTAAATATAATTAAAATATACATGAATAATTAAATAAACAAGTAATTGCGTAATATACTTATTTATATATATATAAATAATATATATATAAATAAATATATATATATATATATATATATATATATGTCATCTTATATATATATAAATAAGTCACCAAAACATTGCCAAAAGTATATCAAATGAGATCATTATGATTTTTCTATGACTTAAAAATGACTTTTAGGTGACGTCATAATGATGTCATTATTAGTTTCATGTTCTACCTGGGATGTGTTTCTTTACTTGCCGCTACGCGGCGAGACCAAATTTAACTAACGTATTCGAATTCATCTGAAGTGGATATAAGGTCTACAAAGGACCAATGTAATAATTATATTTCTTGTCTTGTGTCAGTTTAATTTCTGATAAACTGACTTGGTTTATTTAATATTCTGAATCCTAATGAGGGATCTAAATTATTAAACAAATAATTTGTTTAATAATCTGGATCCCTCATTGGGTTTCAGAATATTTAACAGATTTTTCTCAATTAAATGGGTAAATAGGAAATGGTTCATTTATTGCACGTATTAAAATATTCTGGTGTCGAATGTATGTAAAATAATTGTATGTACATTATTGAAATAAATATTTAAAAAACATCTAATAAAAAACACTAATAGATGTATTTTAAGGGCATTTTTCTCGTCTTTCTTAAACATTTTTTTATATTTTCAAAGTTTACCCAGGTAGCATTAATGTCCATTCGATGACTACAAGTTATCGTTTTAAGGTTGCCTTTACGATTTTACTATAAGATAACCTATGTATGTCTTTAAATCGATATCTATTTAACTGTTGCCTTAATGGTGTCTTTTTTATGATATCTTAACAAAGAGAAAGACTGTTGTCTAAAAGTTAGCATATCGTTAAATCTGATAGATGTCTATTTTAATACATCAAAAAGTTATCAATTTATTGTTATCCAAAATATCTCCATGAAAGTTGTCCAAAAGATATCTTTCGATTTTATTACAGTCCGAAAGATGTCACCAATCAGATATCATAATGATCGCATTCAGCGGATTCGACAATTGGGCAAATCACTATAGGTTTTCCAATGTAATTCGACGCTGACTGGCCGGATCTGAAAGTAGAAACCAATCATTCGATTGCTGTATATACTTAACGGTTGAGTCCGTTGTGCTGCTTCTTTGCCTCTCGAATTGCGTATTCTGCAGAAGGAAAAAGTTATATTATAGAGTATAAAAGTATTTTAAAAACATTTACGATATACACGTAAGTATATATTATTAATTTATTATCAGTTTATTATCATTCGCATTTTTAATATATACGAATAAATACTATATACTTTAGAAATTCATAAAGAACACGTGTACTTTTTAGGTTATATTGGAACAATTATACTATTACTACATTTGCTACTACATTACTACTACTACAAATTTGCTCCGGAAACTTAAGTGAGTACAAATATTTTTGTAAATATATTCTCTGTTTTATTTAACGGTTGAATAGCTAATACATGATTATGGGTCCCCCGTTGAAACCATTTCTTAAGGTCTCGCGAAGACAGCAAAGTATACGAGTATTCTGAAACTGCGATATATCGTTTATTTAATAATAATTAATTGTTTAATCGGTATCTTTTAGACACAGAAAATTCAAGATATCGCTGGAAAAACGATTCAAAAAGCGGTAAAATTTTCGATGGAAGTGATTATGACAGATGACTTAACTCAAAAAGTTGTTTGGACTCTTGGAGCTGAGAATACTCAAAAAATATCAAAATTTACGTTTCCGTATCTTATTATTGGTACGTATACACACACACATACACAATATATATATACATGATACATATTGTTTCAATATTTTAGAATGAGATTTCATTTTACATTTGTCGGCGTTGTTGGACTTATCGATTGGCTATTGGATATATAATTTTTAGAATTCTGATAGAATCTCATATATTTCCTATCCAATAATAAACTAAAACGTCCAACAACGTCGACAAACGTTAAATGAAATCTCATTCACAGCCTTATTGAGCCAGTTCTTCGTCGTGAAGAAGTTACTACGTTTCGTCATATCATTCTGATAATATTTATCCATTAATTTTTTCAGATGTAATACGTAATGCATTTCCCGGGACAACGATAAAAACCGTCGAGGATCGAATTGCCGATTGGCTTCGCCGTGGAGGCGATAGAAAAAAAGCTGCGGATAAACGACGAGAACGCCATCACCAGTGAAAACATTTATTCCGTATTAATAACGCAAAACAGTTTTTCTTCGTTGATATGTCGAGCAAGCCTATTATCGAAGATGCATTTTCTAAGTACGATGAAGAATTTCCGTAATTACATAGCGATATTTAGGTAAAGATTAATTTTTACATTTGGGGGAGATTGTGCGTGATTGATGCTGCGTGAATTGGCAAGAGCGCGTTATCGATAAGTAAATCGATAAAGAGTACTCCCGGTGGTTCGTCATGATTCTAAACGTAATATCGCGTTAGATTATATACACATGTAGTTAACGATTGCACGTATACCAATGTTCGCGTTAATGTTTAAACCGATATAAAGAAATGCAACGCAGAAAAGATCGACATAGAGATTCGCACATCGGGCACATATCCTCGTTGTAATATATAATATAATATCGCAAAATTCGCTGCGAATGTATGGATATGTTGTTTCGGGATGGCGAAGGGGAGAAGTAGAATTTTCAGGCATATTTTTTTTTCGAGAAAAGTATTAAATATTAAATACGATAATTATTATAATATATATATATATATATATATATATATATATATATATATATATATGTACACAGTATGCTTGGTTTAAGTGCATACACTCAGTTATTTTTTTAAATAATAGTTAATAATAATAATGATATTAATAATTATTTTTTATATATAAGTTTGCTTAAATAATAGTAATAATAATTAATAGTTTATTTTTTTAAATAATAGAATTTCTTCATATGTAAAAGCAATATAGTATCTTATAAATGACTATTTCGCTTTATTGCATATTATTGAATTACTCATTTCTAATTTGTGATATTTATTTCATATGTTAAGTAATATAAATATTCTTTTTTTTATTTGAGTTTTATTTACTTTTGAATGTGTCAGTTTTTGAATGTGCAATGAAGACTGTTTTTAATGAATAAAATATTTTGATTATTTTAAATAGCTTTTGATATCTGAAATATAAGATAGTGAGCAAGTAATAAAAGTTTGTTATTTGAAATACGGATGTATATAATACGAAGTTAATTGTTAATTAAAATTATTAATATATAGTTAACAATCAACTATATATACATAATATACATCCGTATTTCAGATAACAAACTTTTATTATTTGCTTGCATCTGTCCCATATACCCTGTAAATAAAATATTTTTTAGGTAACTGATTGATGCCATTTAGATGCCTTTTGTAAACCTTTTTTAAATGTCTATAAGACATCTATTGGATAACTGCATTATATTTGTCTATTTTATGTCTTTAAAAAGATATCTTTCGATACTAACGATTCGATAACTTTACGTTGACTTATCGACAGCTGATAAAAGTTGACCATATGCTGGCAATTTGGTTACAGTTACAAGTTTTCTTATAGTTGGCGTTCGGATACAAATAAGTTGTCATTTAAGCGGACATTAGTGATACTATTTGTGCTACAAAAAGGCATCCTTTTTGCCAACTAAAAAGTCATCCAGATCTTTTTTTGGTTGTCTTTTTAATGTCATTTTGATATCATTTTGCTACCTGGGTATTGTAGAATCGGCCTTATGCGTCGTCTACAATGAGATTTTAAGGAGACTTAAGGCGTAAGATTTAAGAAATTGACCAATCACAGTCGAGTATTCTCTTAATACTTGACTGTGATTGGTCAATTTCTTAAATCTTACGCCTTAAGTCTCCTTAAAATCTCATTGTAGACGACGCATTAGGCTGATTCTACAATAGCTGTCGTAAGTCGGGTGTCGTAAGAGTTGACCAATCGTATTCGATTATTCTTCTCTAAAATCAACTGTGATTGGTTAACTCTTACGACACCCGACTTACGACAGCTATTGTAGAATCAGCCTTACGCGCTTCATGCGTAATTCGGAACGCACCCTCAGGCTTCTCTCTGCTTAAAATATGAAACTCTGCATGTGTGTGTTTCCGAGGCGATCCATCGTAATCAATTATAATCATTATAATGTAATAAGTAAAAATATATATGTGTATATATAAAAGTAAATATATATAATATAAAAATATAATATAAAAATTAATATTAATTAAAATAAAACAAAGTAGAAATGACATAATCACATATAACACATCTAACCTATTTATTTCAAAAAGTCGAGATTCGCAAAATACTACTATTTAATAATAATTATCAAATTATAAAAATTTTAATTTTTTTATTAAATTGTGAATATAAATTATTCTCAAAAATACTGATATATCTTTATAATTGAAAAGGTCGAACACGATGTACTTTTGGAGTTGTAAATAAGAAGTTTGCCTGCAATATTACACGTTCCATGTTCAAATCCCTGAAATCATTTTTTCTCTAAATAGCATTCCTCTATATTTTTCACACATCAGAATACTATAAAACAATCTAAAAATATAATTTATATGTAAAATATAATTTATTATATTGTATGGATAAAATAATTTTATTTTTTTCTAGCTAACGAGTGCATCACATTAAAATTTAAATTCTTATAAGTCACAATTGGCTTAATTTTCTTTTATATTTTGCAAAAGAAGATTTGTGTAAATATGAGTAAAAGAAATATATTTGAAGTGTTACCTAAAAATAAATGTTTAACTGTGTGAAAATCAAATGATAAATTCAAGAATAATATGTATTAATACAGCTATTTTTATTATTTTTTAAAATTGTTTTTTTTTTTTATTTACAGGAGATGATATTAAAACAACAAATTTAGTTGATGCAGATAGTAATCCAAATTAAAAGAAGAATATACGATAAGAAAAATGAACTTGTAATTAGACAACAAATTCTACTTCAAACATCTCATGGTGAGAGGAGTTTGCAAAAATCAATATCTGAAACAATGAATAAAAATACTGATTTACAGAATATATCTAATGCAGTACATCTCTCTCAAGATACATATGAAATAAGTGAAATGACTGTGAAACATGATGAACAAAGCCAGTCATCTGTATCTATAGTACCAAATGTCAAAAGAAAAAGGGGTAGACCTAGGAAAGTGAAAAATAATTCTATAGATCAAAATATATCAAACACATCAAAGAATGACAATATTGTGCAAGATATCTCCGATATCATTACAGAATCCACATACACAGTGCGCAGTACAAGAAACAGTAGTAAAATCAGAGTTACCACCAATGTAAGCGATGAAAGCGATACTACTAATGTGAAAGATGAGCCTATTGTCAAAAAACGTGGTCGTCCAGTTGGTACTACAGGACGAGGACGAGGTCGAGGACGAGGACGTGGTCGGGGTCGTGGTAGGGGAATAATATATAATTCTTTAGATTTGGAATATGTTCCTAAAACGACGAGAAGAGATTCTCAAGTGGAAAAGTTAGAAATATTGGAACATAATAATTTAGATTTAGATAAAACAAATACAGTAGACAGTGTTTCAAATTGTTGTACTATTGAAAACAGTATAACAAATTCAAATTCTCCAAATATTGAAAAAAAAGTAAGTTGTGATATATTTGAGAAAAATTTACATTACTGATCATATAACATATAATTGAAATTTTTATTTATAGGTACAATTAGTAACTTGTGCTAAATGTAATCAACAAATATCAAAAAGACAATGGTCTTCACATAACTTGCATAAACATAATAACATGGCTTGGCAAGAAAATGAGGAACCATTGGTAATAATATATTTAGTTGTATTGTAAAACTTTATATCTCTCATTAATTAAAATTTTATATAAAAATCGACTTTGTCTACAGGACTTTGAAAATAATATTAAATTATTAGAGAAAGTATTAACTCGTGCTCTTAAGCAAAAAAAGAAACATCTAACTTGTGAAAAATGTGAAGATACAAAACGGAGTGTCAAGGGCTTTATATCACATATGCAGTTTTGTGGAAAATCAGAAGAAGTAAGTATAAAATGTATAATATATATGTTAAGTTATATATTATACATGTACATAGGCTGCGTTCCGATATTCACTGCCAGTACTGAGAATCTATAGTTTAGGTCACGCATACTATAAATTTTCAGTACTGGCAGTGAATATCGGAACGCAACCATAATGTGTTATTATAACTTAGTGTTACTTTATACTTCTTTATCTTTTTGTTACAGGAAAAGCAAGCATTAATGGTGACATGCTCAATTTGCAAATCTGTTATGATGCCTTCTTCCATGGAAATGCATAAACGTTATAGTCATAAACAATTAGAACAAAATAAAAATAAAGAAACATCAATTATAGTACAACGAACAAAACGGAAAGCAGCAGAGAAGTAAATAAAATGTTCCTAATAAAAATTTCCTATTAATTATAGTGATGTATTATAAAATACAATTTTCTGTAACTACAGAGCAATGCCAAAGATATTTGAGTCTATGAAAGAGCAAGAGCCAGCAAAGAAAATAGGGCTTGATTCTTCTATATTTGTATGTTTCATTTATTATTGTTTAACAAATATAAGTATATATAATGAGAGATAAATTCTTTGACTAATTTAAGGCAGCTCAATTTTAAGGTATATATAATTAAAGTGTTAATAAAATTAAGCAAGAAACAAGAATCTCGACAAATTAGAATTCAGGAGAAATAAGTGACAAAAATCATATGATTTAATTAATTTAAGTGAATTATATATAATAAAATATCTTAACTTATAAAATTTAATTGTAAAAATATATACAATATGATTTACAAAAAATATACAATACAAAATATATAATATATACAATACAATTTAAAAAAAGCAAATCAATTATAATCTTTCTCTGTGTAAGAAAATATTAAAACCTCAAATTAGTCAAAGAATTGAATAATACTGAAAATAGAGTTATATGTATACATACATTTATCAATTTAGAAAAATGTAATACAAATGCCAGAACTTAAAAAAAAGATACCAACTGTTTGGAAAGGTATATGGAAGAAGGAAATAGCTTCACAAGGTACCACATCTTGCAAACAATTAGGATGTACTTATATATGCTCTTCTTATGAAAGTATTTGCGAACATTATTCTCAATGTAACTTTACTCCACAAGAGGTATATCATATTTTACAGTTTTTGCAATATTTCAAAGTGATTAAGTACATAAATAAGAAATGTTTTTATCTTTTTCAGAATTTTATATGCAAAATTTGCAAGTTTTTTGCAGATTCTAAAGATAAAATCATAGATCATATAACAGAAGCTCATTCAGGCAAGGAAGACTTAGATAAACATTCTGATTTTGAAAAAGACGAAGCAGATGAGGATTCATCAGAAGAAGACATAATCAAATTCGATGTAAAAAAAAAGTATCGTTCGTCGAAACAAACACAGATAAACTCTGATGGTACAAGTATGTTCAATAGACATATAAACTATATTATCTCAATAGTAATTTTATTTGAATATATACGTACTTCAAAGAAGACATTGGTACATTTAATTTGCTATAAAATTAATACAATGTTAATCTTACAAATCTTATGAATTTTATTAATTAAAATAAAAATTATTCTAGAGAATATAAATCGGAATGTATAAATTTTTCAATTTGTATAATAGTTTTTGAAAATCAATACATATTTATATTTATATTTATCAATATATATATCAATATATATTTGCATGCTTTTATACCTCCTGTCTGGTTTTGAAATTGGCCTAGTATTATAGTTCCGATTATTAATCAAAGTATCTTAAATAATATATGATATAATAACTTAAAATATGAATATATTATTTATGAAATTTTAGGAATATATAACAAAATGACTTTCTTAGATAAAGAAATAATGCAAAATCCACAATCAACTAAACCTTACAAGCCAACTTTACATTGGACTCTGGAATTGTAAGTACATAATTAGATTATGTACATTAATTATTAAAATTTAAATGAAGTACTTCATATAATCTACTCTTCAATTCACAATTTAACAAAACTAATAACATTTAATTTAAAAAATATTTTATTTACTTTTCTTGTTATTTACAACAGTGAATTGAAAAATTATGAACTTACGTTATTTGAAGACAATATGCCAAATGCTTTTACGTTACTGGAAAATAATAATGCTATAAAATATCTCCCAGAACTAACAATTTCAATGGCTATCAAAAATGTGAAGCTTAATTCATCACAAAATGAAGAAATTTCGAACAATGATACGTGGAAGCGTCTAAATAGATTCGAAGGCGATATTTATGAAGGTAGATCCGAAAACCTTGCTACAAACTATTGTTTTTGAAATATTTAGTAAGAGATTGATACTAAAATGAAACCATAATGCTGCTTTAGCTGTGCCAACATTTTTTGTTGGTGGTCCTGTATGGGCGTTAGCGTGGTTACCTATTCCATCATCAATATACACCAAAAATCCTACACAATATGTTGCAATCAGCACACATCCTACTATGGAAAAGGAGTATACTGTAGGAAATAAATATTCCGGACCAAATATCATACAAATATGGAATGTGGGAAGTTTAAATCATAAGTAAGTCTGAAAAATACTAAGTAAGACAGTGCATGCAGTGTGAAAAAGAAATTCAATTAACACTATTATTTAATTTCTACACATAAATATATATGTATATTGTTAAACGATTTATAATATTATAGAAATCGTATTTTATATATATATATATATATATATTCTCTTTTTTTCAGCATCGATAGTACAAATAAACTACCCGTCTTAGCTTATGCAATTGCACATAATAATGGTACAATTTGGTGCTTGGAATGGTGTCCATCAGGGTGTTACCAGGATATTGTTCTTGGCAACTATAAAGCGGAAGAAAATAAACTTAGACGAATGGGATTGCTTGCGGCCGCATGCTCGGATGGATGCGTAAATATTTATTCATTACCATTTCCTGATGAACTTAAATTCGAAAAAACAGAATATAATTCGTGAGTCGTATTACGATTTCATATTATAATTTGACACTGCTGATAAGTCGTTGCTTATGATGGTTTTATTTACAAAGGTTGCCGATTTATAAGACTGATCCGGTAATAATATTAGTCGTGAATCAATTATTATATGATAGTAACAAACAAGATTGGCAATGCACTAAGCTATCATGGACAAAGGAACATGGACATAAGTAATACATTTTCGACTTAAATTATTATTCTTAAGATTAGCATATTATAATCTATAAAAATAACGCGAATGTAAATATCTTTTAGTATCATCGCGGCAGGTTTCACCAATGGTTATATCGCATTATGGGATCTAACGAGTACCTGTCCTATGTTAGTCAATATGCGAAAGAATACAAAACTTATAAACACATTCCAACATTTCTTTGCTCATCACAACACAATTAGCAGTAAGTGTAAATTATTTCATCCTTTTAAATAAGAAAATAGAATACATGTAAAAATTTACTGTATTATTTTTTTTACTCTGCACAGTGATAGCATTAGTTCCATATGGTAAAAGCCGATTTTTGGCTTCTGGCAGTACAGATAGATCGTATAAATTTTGGGACTTGGAAGATACAAGCGCACCGCGACACTGTACGAAAAAGGGTATAATACTGGATGGCGCATGGATGACACATTGGCCATGTTCAGTTATGAGCTTTGATGATGCGCTCGGGTAAGTTTGTTACTTTATATAATATTAACAATTACTAACAATAATAATTACTAGTAATAATCATATAATTATTTCTAATGTGATTATTTCTTCAGATACCAATATACACATTCCTGTATAATACCATTGAGAGAATATGGATATAAATACTTCCCAATTTTACCAACTAATTCACCGACTTATGTAAGAACTATATGTTATTCTTGCTGCTTCTGTTTTTCAAATTAATGGATCATTTTTAAATTTTCTAAATATTACATTCTAAATATTCCATTCAATTTTTAGAGCATCACTGTTTCCGATTATGCTAATAGTATCGCACACGGTACTTTAGCAGGACAAATAATAACCATTTTTCCTCATCAATTATTGTATACAGAAAAAATATTATCTAAGAAAAGACAGGTAAGCAGTTATATCTCGTAATCCTTATATTCGTAATTCTTTGAATTATAAATTTTATATATAATAATTTCCTTTCAGTTAAATTCTTTCATTAAAACGGTAGATTTTTTAGAAGATAGTCAAAATGCAAACAGCAATGGAAATAAAAATGACAAAAAAATTCTAAAGATTATCATTACATGCCGGAAACATATAATGAGTGTAAAGATCGTTTTGGCATCATCTTCCATGATAAATTAACAGTGAGTGATTTAAAATTTATATACATAATCTGAAATATCTTAATAATATTAACCGATTTTCTTTGTTTTATTATAATCATACAGGGTTTGAAAGAGATTGTAAAAGAGAAACAGCATTGTACTCTATATAATAACGTGTTGACATCCATCCCTATTGAACAATATCCATTTACTTCTGCAAACAAGGTATATTGATAATAGTTCTTTTTTATTTTTTTTTACCGAATAATTAAAAACATATATATATATTGATATTTATGAAACTAATTATTTCAAAAATCATAAATTTCGTTTTCTATAATATTAAAAAAAAAACGAACATAATTAGAAACAAGCCGATAAAAGAACAAAATATATATTTTTTAGGTGGCTTGGAATCCAAACGCATGGAGTTATTTGTGGCTTATGGTAGGTTATCAAAATGGTTTAATGAGATTATTAAATCTAACATTTATGTCGTCTCACGACTTGAACACTTCACTATCGTCGCATGTGAAATGTATATTTGCTAAAAGAAATACTTCAACTCAATAACTATAAAGTGACTACACTTTTGATAGAAAGTGAATATTTTTTGTGAATGACATATAGAGAACTATTTTTTATTGCACTTTCACTCTTAGTTCGAAAATTAAAATTGTATAATATCGGCCCATAATATTGTTATATAATTTAATAAATGATACATAATTTTAAGAAACACTGTTCTTAAATTTCTTAAAACGGGTTGCAAGAATTTAATTTTCGGAAATTGCAATGCTTCCTAATATTGGCATCATATCTGGGATAATAGTCTATACATAAATACATATCCATGAAAGCGACATATCATAAATATTACTTTTTAATTTTAAATTATAGTTTAACTATCATTCTCTTGTACGTGCGTTATATATATATATATATATATATATATATATATATATATATATATATATTGTATACACATACAGGGTGTCCTAGACCACACGTACACCCCTTTTCTTTCAAAAACTAAGCATTTTAGAGAAAAACGTTTTCGACAAAAGTTGTATGGTTTCGAGGGGGCTATAAGATGGTACCATTGGTTTGACTTTGAAGAGTCATTTGAAGGTCACGTGAAGGTCACTTCAATTTTTTTAAATGGAACACCCAAAAAATTTTGCACATTCTTGTAGCTTATCTCGATAGCTTTCCAAAACACTATAATTAAGTACCTTTTCGTTAAGTACTTTTTGAGTTATGAGGCTTGAAATAATTTCTTAATTTTACATAAATCGTAAAATATCTTGTAAAATATTCATTTTTCGATTATCTTACCTTAATACTTTTATGTACAAAATAATGAGAGGAATCAATTGGTCTAAAGAAAACACATAGTTGTTTTTAAGAAAAAATATGGAATTGTTAATTGCAAATTACATATTTTTTCTTCAAAACAACTATGTGTTTTCTTTACACCAATTGATTCCTCTCATTATTTTCTACGTAAAAGTATTAAGGTAAGATAATCGAAAAATGAATATTTTACAAGATATTTTACGGTTTATGTAAAATTAAGAAATTATTTCAAGCCTCATAACTCGGAAAGTACTTAATGAAAACTAACTTAATTATAGTGTTTTGGAAAGTTCTCGAGATGAGCTACAAAAATGTGCGAAAATATATAGGGTGTTCCATTTAAAAAAATTGAAGTGACCTTCACGTGACCTTCAAATGACTCTTCAAGGTCAAACCAATGGTACCATCTTATGGCCCCCTCGAAACCAAACAACTTTTGTCTGAAACATTTTTCTCTCCCGGGCTTGGTTTTCGAGATATTCGTCTGGGTAGATTAAAATGGGCCACCCTGTATACACACACACACACACACACATATATATATATATATATTAGCCTAAATAAATCACATGTGTGTGGTATAATGGAAAATCAAACTCACCATAATTTCTCAAAAATGTCCAAGAAAATCCTTTCGTAACATCTCGTTTCTTATCACTGTAAAATAGATTATAAGAAATTGAGTCGTCAATAAACTGTAACTTGCCGTGCGAAAGTCAAATTCGCGCCATCGCATCACGAGATTACGTGGAATCTGTTCGAAAATCTTACCCGTGAGTTAGAGCAACATCTGATTGACCAATCAAGACAAGGAAACTTTTGCATCTGATTGGTCAATCAAAATGCTACTTTACTCTGCGGGGAGGCTTCCGAACACAGACATCTATACTATGGGTGCATCCAGAAGCACAACCGCTCACTGAGCGGCTAAGTAGCACTCGAATGTGATTGGTGAATTCAAAGATAGAAACCAATCACATTCAATTGCTACTTAGCCGCTCAGTGACTAAGTTTTCACCGAGAGTTCGAATCGGGTCAGAGTTGGGTCAGAGTAGGGTCAGAGTCAAATTGACTTGCCTGTTTCCACCGGATCAGAGTTGATCAAAGTTACATTAGAGTTGCGGCAAGGTTAAACGTTACCAACTGTACAAAATAAAAAATCAGTTACAACAGTATCTTGATATTAAGGTTATGTTAACTGTCATAACAAAACATCATGGATCCGAGAGCGATAATGATAATTTCGCAGTATCAAAGTATTCGTCTAACCACAACGTATAACATAACACGATGTGTATGTACAGCGCAAATTTCTCCTGTTGGCAACATTACAACTAACTCGACTCTTCTCGTTTCCACCGAACTTCATTTGGACCCTACCTTAAAATTTTATTGGGTAGAGTAGGGTAGGGTTTATTGGTGTTTCCACCATAAAATGTTCACCCCAACTTGACTCTGACTCTACTCTGACCCAACTCTGACCCGATTCGAACTCTCGGTGGAAACTTAGTCAGTGAGCGGTTGTGCTTCTGGATGCACCCTATATACTAGACCGCTAACTTGCGTCAAATACATGGCCACGAAATTTATGTACTAAATTCTCACGCATGCGTAACGTTGGTGGACAGCAGTCACGTTTGTGATTGGTTGATGTTATGTACAATGTACATAAGTATGGCCGTGTTCCGAAATTGCTGCCAGTTTACTGCCAGCACTGAAAATATATAATATACGTAACGTGCACTATAGAATTTGCAGTACTGGCAGTAATTTCGGAACACGGCCTATGTAATTTGTGTATAAACTTACAGTTGAATATGTTATTTTTAAATAATATATAATGTTCTTCATTTATAATTAAAATTTATTACAGCCTTTAAAGATAAAATATATCAAAATATATTTAAAAGGTATATGATATAATTAAAATCAAGATTAAAAATATATAGAAGATTAAAAATATATAGAAGATTAAAAATATATAGAAGATTAAAAATATATAAAGATTAAAAATATATGTATATAACATTTATATATAGAGGGGGTATCGCTATAATCGCCCACATATTGGGGAGGGGGAAGGGGGGAAAAAAAGAGAAAGAAATTATAAAGCATATTAAAAAAAGAAATTAATTTAAGAAGATCGGCGAATCCACGCGAGTAGAAGCGCGCGGCGAGAAGAGACCTCCCTGCTGTAACATGATACGGACCGCGCGACGAAGCGATGGGAGGAGTGTCGCGGCGAACGTCGGAGTCTCGCCGCATCGCCGCATCGCCGCTCCTCCCATCGCTTCGTCGCGCGGTCCGTATCATGTTACAGCAGGAAGGTCTCTTCTCGGGGATATATGTAAATTAATTTCTCATTTATATATATGTATAGC
The DNA here is from genome assembly GCA_023638675.1 of Camponotus pennsylvanicus. Lineage (NCBI taxonomy): Eukaryota > Metazoa > Arthropoda > Insecta > Hymenoptera > Formicidae > Camponotus > Camponotus pennsylvanicus. Next base: position 45,170 of record JALHBL010000068.1, read on the forward strand.
GATACTCCCTGTATATACTTATATTTATTTTATTACAAAATTAAAAGTTTATAATGTAAAAAGTACAAGTTTTAAGGTGAAAACTTAAATATTAGCTGGCTACAAGCAGAGAGAAACCTGAGAGCGGCCAGGCCGGCGTTTTACTTGTTGCCCTTTTACGAGACTGCTTTCAACGCCCCTCGCACCTATTTTCAAAGTTGGAACTATTTCGCACACTCATTTTCTCGTACTGTCGATAATGTTTCCACTTGGTGCGTGTCCGTGCTACGCCCATTTTCTGACGTTGTCGATAAAGTCTGTATTTGGTGCGTGTCCGTGCTACGCCCATAATTTTCATATTGAGAAACACGGGCATCGAGTTCATTTATGCGTGATCTTTTCTCTTTATATATTTTTGTGAAAACATTAACACTTGTACACACGCTTATAAAACACATTACTCCCAGTCGTATAAATTATATATAATAATAATAAAAAAAATAATATATTTTTATTATTATTATTATATATAAATTATGCGATATAATTATTATTAAATATAATTATAATAAATTCGCATAGATGAAATAAAATGACACAACAGAGAATGAAACGATATATATATATATATAAGTATACGCAAGAGTTAAGCGAGTGAGCAAGCGAGAAGGTAATAAGAGCGAGCGAGATAGGAAGGAGCGACGAGGACTCAAGAATCGAGTATTCCTTGCACACTATTCCTCTCACTCGTTTCCATTACTGTCTCGCTCGCTCCTATTATTGTCTCGCTCACTCCTATCATTATCTGGCTGATGGCAGAGAACGAGATGTTAGCGCTTACGTCTGTCGTAGTCATGGACGTAAAGTAAGGCAGAGAAAAACGTACATGCAACTTACGTATACGTTTTTCTCTGTCTTACTTTACGTCCACGACTACGACAGATGTAAGCGCTTACATCTCGTTCTCTGCCATCAGCCTCTCGCTCGTTCCTGTTATTGTTTTGCTCGCTCTTACGTAGTCGTCTTGTATATTCTCATCTCGCTTGCTATCAAACCTGTCGCTGGCAAGCGTGACAAACTGTAACAAATAAATAAATAAATAAATAAATAAATATATATATATATATATATATATATATATATATATTTATTTATTTATTTGTTACAGTTTGTCACGCTTGCCAGCGACAGGTTTGATAGCAAGCGAGATGAGAATATACAAGACGACTACGTAAGAGCGAGCAAAACAATAACAGGAACGAGCGAGACAATGAAGGAGTGAGCGAGACAATAATAGGAGCGAGCGAGACAGTAATGGAAACGAGTGAGAGGAATAGTGTGTAAGGAATACTCGATTCTCGAGTCCTCGTCGCTCGTTCCTATCTCGCTCGCTCTTATTACCTTCTCGCTTGCTCACTCGCTTAACTCTTGCGTATACTTATATATATCGTTTCATTCTCTGTTGTGTCATTTTATTTCATCTATGCGAATTTATTATAATTATATTTAATAATAATTATATCGCATAAATTATATATAATAATAATAATAATAAAAATATATTATTTTTTTTATTATTATTATACAGGGTGAATTTTAATGGTTGTGTCAATCTTTTTATCATGCGGGAGATTACCGACCGCAATTGTAATAAATTAATCGGTACATAGATGTCAGATAATTAGATCGGCCGTATCGAAGGCCGGGATATAATGTGTACAATTAAAGCAAGTTAAAAGCTGAAATTATGTGTGTAGTATGGATTTATTTTTATTATTAAAGCTACGTATTTATTATTATTATTATTATTATTATTATTATTATTATTATTATTATTATTAAAGCGTATACATATTCGATATATTAAAGCAGTAAGAATACATATTTAAAAATTTAGTTCAAATTTAACACTTTAATGTTTCACGTAAAACTTTATTTCAAATTCCGCATTTATTTTTATGATGAATTTTTATTATTGTTTTATACGCTAAAGATATGTAGCATTTCTTCCTTCTTGAAATAAAATTACGCAACTGTTCCATGAGAAATACATTCTTATGAAACAATTGCGTAATTTTAATTTAAGAAGGAAGAAAATTTTTTACTGCGTATTTTTAGCATATAAACAATAATAAAAATTTACCATAAAAATAAATGCGGAATTTGAAATAAAGTTTTACATGAAACATTAAAGTGTTAAATTTGAACTAAATTTTTAAATATGTATTCTTACTGCTTTAATATATCGAATATGTATACGTAGCTTTAATAATAATAATAATAATAATAATAATAATAATAATAAATACGTAGCTTTAATAATAAAAATAAATCCATACTACACACATAATTTCAGCTTTTAACTTGCTTTAATTGTACACATTATATCCCGGCCTTCGATACGGCCGATACAATTATCTGACATCTATGTACCGATCAATTTATTACAATTGCGGTCGATAATCTTCCGCATGATAAAAAGATTGACACAACCATTAAAATTCACCCTGTATATAATTTATACGACTGGGAGTAATGTGTTTTATAAGCGTGTGTACAAGTGTTAATGTTTTCACAAAAATATATAAAGAGAAAAGATCACGCATAAATGAACTCGATGCCCGTGTTTCTCAATACGAAAATTATGGGCGTAGCACGGACACGCACCAAATACAGACTTTATCGACAAGTCAGAAAATGGGCGTAGTACGGACACGCACCAAGTGGAGACATTATCGACAGTACGAGAAAATGAGTGTGCGAAATAGTTCCAACTTTGAAAATGGGTGCGAGGGGCATTGAAAGCAGTCTCGTAAAAGGGCAACAAGTAAAACGCCGGCCTGGCCGCTCTCAGGTTTCTCTCTGATCGGTACATAGATGTCAGATAATTGGATCGGCCGTATCGAAGGCCGAGATATAATGTGTACAATTAAAGCAAGTTAAAAGCTGAAATTATGTGTGTAGTATGGATTTATTTTTATTATTAAAGCTACGTATTATTTAATTATTATTATTATTATTATTATTATTATTATTATTATTATTATTATTAAAGCTACGTATACATATTCGATATATTAAAGCAGTAAGAATACATATTTAAAAATTTAGTTCACAATCACAGTCAAGTATTAAGAGAATACTCGACTGTGATTGGTCAATTTCTTAAGTCTTACGCCTTAAGTCTCCTTAAAATCTCATTGTAGACGCCGCTTAAGGCCCAGTTCCACAATTTATTTTAACCGAAGTTTAGCTCGTTAAAGGAGGATTTACGTTGCGTCCCAAACCCATTGTATCCAATCGGACGTCATACATCGGACATTGAACGCAATGTAAATTCTCCTTTAACGAGTTAAACTTCGGTTAAAGTAAGTTGTGGAACTGGACCTTATTAGGGGGTCTCTAATCTTCTTATGCAAAATTCTCTCTCAAAGTACCAATAAAACTTAGATAAATTAAATATGCAAATATTTAAAGTATACTTCTATTACAAATTTATATTTGAAGCATGCATTTAAAAAAAAATTATTTTTTATTTTCGAAGCAAGCCATGACCATCGGCCCTGAGATATCGTGACGTAGTAACGAGACGTGGTAAAAAAAACGCTGGTTATAGCTGGATGGAACACGAGACGTTGAGAATCGCTATCGCCGACAAGGCTGCTCTTATCGTCGTTTTCCGAATCAGCGGGCTTGTCTCGAATCGAACTGATAATATTCCCAACCGGAAGTACTTACAAATTTGCATCGAATCGCACCAATCGGACGATCCTTGTTACAACAGCGGTAAGTGTGAAATTTCAACAATTTAAAAAAATTTATTGTCATTCATTCACGAAATTCATGAGTACAGAGAAAATTCACGCGTGCAATTTACGTTGCATCTTTTGTATATGAAGCGTTTACGAAAACGTATTTTGAAAATACATATCTTTAGAGGATTAATTTTTAAGAATTTTAAGATTAAATTTTAAAAGAATTTATATACATTTTACTTTATATTTGCATTTTATATTTTATTTTTATTTATTTACAATTAATTTTATATATTAATATGTATTATATATAGATACATATATATATATATATATATATATATATATATATATATATACATTGTTATATCACGAAAATGTAAAAATAACGTTCTATGACTTCTATAGCAAATTCTTCGAAATTTAATCAAAATTAAAATTTAATTAAAATTGATATATTAAAAGCATCATACTCATCATTCAAGAATGATTTTTTAATTATTGAAACAAAAAATTAATTTATGTTTTGAAATGATTATTTCTCTATTAATATAGAAAATGAGTTTCAATCCCATGAAATGGAAAACAAGAACTTTCGTGCACGGTGTTTTAGGCGCTTTGCTTTTTTACATACTATTTGTTTATAAAAAGAAGCATCAAGTGATGTTTGAGGCCACCGTGAATAATTCAAATCCCAAGCATGTGTGGGAATTTGTAGCTGATTTCAGCAACATGAAAAAATTGAATCCAACAATGTAAGTAGGAATAAAATTAATATATTTGTTATAAAAAAAATAAAAAATTAAAAAAAATATTATATATATATTTTAAAAAATTTTTTATTTCTTTTTATAACAAGTGGTAAAATATTATATATATAATATTTTAAAAAATTTTTTATTTCTTTTTATAACAAGTGGTAAATATATATATATATATATATATATATATATATATATATATATATATATATATATATATATATATATATATATATATATATATATATATAATATATAATATATATAATATATATAATATATAATATATATATATATATATTTATATATATTATATATATATATATATATATATATATATATATAAATTAAATATATATTTATATATTTTATGTTCGTGCGTACGTGTGTGTATATGTGTGTGTATGTATGTGTATAGTCTTTTTTTGTCTTTAAAATACAGAATAGCAATTTTAATTCGAAAAATGAGAAATTTTTTTATATATTACATACCTTTTTAAACTTTTTTCTATTAATCACCATCCGTTTGAATTCATATTGCAGAGAGGATTTTAATGTGATTGAAGAAAGCGGAAATTATGATCATTGGAAATATTCCGTACAGTATACGGAACATTTAAGTCATCTACCAATGATCCGGAACGTAGCACACGGACACTATGCCGTCAAACCGGATGACAATGGCTACGTCATCAGTTCCAAGCATCAGACATGCTTCGTTTTCAATTTCGGCTGCCGTAAGTAGACACTATTCATGATTCGTTAATTTTATTTTGTCCTGTATAAATCAAGAGAAATACATAGAAATAAAATAATACTTTTGAATGAATAAATATTTAAAAAATTTGCCTAGAAACGACATTATTTCTAAATATATATGAATATTTTGTAGAGATGATTTTAAATAATTAATTTTCGAACATTTCGTCTTCAATCTTACGTTCAATCAAAACTCTATGATAACATATATTAAAACTCTGCCTAGCACATATTTATCTTTATCCACAATTGAAGAAAATCGTATATTCAAATAAGGCTATTTGCTTTTCAGTGGAGTCTATTTCACAATTCAGATTCGATGCGGATGGTGCGAGGGATACAAAATGTATCGAGACCGTACAGTACGAGTGCCCTATCGTATTTTCACCTTTGTGCTATAGGGAGGTCATGTATCAGCGAGAAGAGATCATGAAGAGACTCAAATTAGAGTTCAAACAATAGAAAGGACATTATTAAAAATATTTCGGTGGATTATATGCATGTACTTATTTTACATTAGAATTGCTTTTCACATAAAAATAAGCGATTATTTTAATTAAACGAATTATATACATCTTTTCTCTTGAACAATAATAATACAATACAATAATAATTTGTAAAAAATCCTGTTAATATTGAATTTATATTATTTTGGTAATTATAATATTTACTTTAGGGGAGCAACCTCTGATGACCTTGACCTTGACATATGTTGTCAAGGTCACTGTCCGCCTGAGTAACATTCAAAAGATTTTAGCCGTCGCTCGTTGTTTATTAAAAAGTTATTAACAAAAGAATTTCACAACTTTAGTGCTTTTTATCTCTGAAAATATTGATTTGAGAAAAAAAATTTTAAGCAAAAAATAAAGCCGCTAAAAAACTACAAAAAAGATTATATGCATTTTTTTCATAAACCTACTATTTTAGCTGTTATATAAAAAAATTATTATTTTAAATACATTTAATACAATTTAATACAATTAAAAAATATCACAAATGTATGTGTACACACACACACACACATACGGGGGGTGCAAAGGGGGGCCGCCTTCCCGCGAACCACTCCGCCGGTAGGGGATGCATTGCGAAGAGTTGAATCGCAATGGATATATATGCTGTAAGTCAGTGTAAAGCGTCGTCTACAATGGGAGTAATATCGGTGGAGTAAGGCGTAAGATTAGGAATAAGCGAATGGTTTTTTTCCATTTCGCCTTACTACACCGATAAAACTGTCTTACTTCCTACGAAATGTATATAATAAGATGTCAGAATAGGAAGTAACAGTTTTATCGGTGTAATAAGGCGAAATGGAAAAAAACCATTCGCTTACTCCTAATCTTACGCCTTACTCCACCGATATTACTCCCATTGTAGACGACGCTTAAGTTGTAAAGCGAGGTCCACCTTGCCTACCGGCGAGGTGGTTGCGGGAGGGGGGGCCGAAGGCCCCCTTGCACGCCCCGCGTGTGTGTGTGTGTTGTGTGTACACATACATTTGTGATATTTTTTAATTGTATTAAATTGTATTAAATTCTATATAAATTCAAATTGTATTAAATGTATTTAAAATAATTATTTTTTTATATAACAGCTAAAATAGTAGGTTTATGAAAAAAATGCATATAACCTTTTTTGTAGTTTTTCAGCGGCTTTATTTTTGCTTAAAATTTTTTTTCTCAAATCAATATTTTCAGAGATAAAAAGCATTAAAGTTGTGAAATTCTTTTGTTAATAACTTTTTAATAAACCACGAGCGACGGCTAAAATCTTTTAAATGTTACTCAGGACAGTGACCTTGACAACATATGTCAAGGTCAAGGTCATCAGAGGTTCTCCTAAAGTAAATAATTACCTCGATAAACTCAATGCCGTTTTGTAGAACTCGCTGTGTTAGCAGCTATCGATATCTAATCTAGTGTAACCAACGTACGAATATAAAATTTCCGCAATGAGAGAGACAAAGTGACGAGAGAAAAAAAGAAAAGAGAAGGAAAGGTGCTGGAAAAAGATCAACAGTTTATCGAAAACATACCGCAGATGTAAGAGCTCAACGGTGAGAGCGAGTCACGAGAGGAAAGTGTGTGCTTCGAAAAGAAAAAAAAACTTTTATATTTTTATTCAAATTTCTCGTGAGAGACATACTCGTTGCAGTCATAGCAATTTAGTGCGATATCGCTTATACGTTTGTATTTCGGCAACCGAAAACATGTCCAATAAATATGAGACGTAAGTGAAAGTGTTCTCCCTTTATTTCATCGTGTTTCTCCACGGGCGTTTTCGAGGTTAGATATATGTTTGAATATACAGTGAAAATATGTATACGTCAAGATAAATATTTTCATTGTCGCGTAACAATTATCATTTGTCACAAGGCTGTCCATTTAATTCGTCCTTATCTCGATAAAAATTTGATTTTTTAACGTAGCAATGAAAGGAACATAGGCATAGTAAGTTAGTTGGATCAGCGATATCGTCTCAATTCTCTTAGTATTATTTAATATTTGTGATGTATTGATAATCTTTCAGTAATAGTCAGTGTCAACATTTTGTGGCAATTTTTTTTTGAATAATTAAAGAAATCAATATTGTCGTTATATTTTAAACATATGGAAGAATTAATATGAAATTTTGACAATATGGCAAACAGTTTCCTTTTTTCGTTTCATATTTATTAATATACATAATATAATATTTAAGATATGTAAATATATATATATATATATATATATATATATATTTTGTTATATTCTTGGCTCACCTTGTGAATTATGACAGTACTTACAGATTAAAGGCTACTGAGGATAGTACAGTTGAAGACGAAGAGTCTCAATCAAAGGATAATCAAAAGGTTGAAAAAGGTCCACCAGTGAGTAGTCCAAACATTTCATTGATATATGAATGTTAAAATAAAACATTGATAAGAAATATCTGATGATTAATATCTGTTTAGCCTCCAATAGAAATAAATCCAAATGAGCATAAATTACAATATGCTTATGCACTCTGGTATAGTCGACGTAGTGGCCTTAGCAAACAAACTAGCATACAAAGTTACGTTCAAAATTTAAAGTTGGTTGGTAGGTTTGCAAGTGTAGAACAATTCTGGGGTCTTTATAGTCATTTAGTACGACCATCAGAGCTTACAGCGCATACAGATTTTCATCTTTTCAAAGTTGGTATAAAACCCATATGGGAGGTAAGTATGTACTATTCTATTATATTCATATTATATATGTGAAACTTATTATTTATCTTTTCTAGGATGAAGCAAATCAAAAAGGTGGTAAATGGATAGTAAGATTACGAAAGGGTTTAGTATCTAGATGTTGGGAAAATCTTATATTGGCAATGTTAGGTGAGCAATTTATGGTAGGAGAAGAAATTTGTGGTGCTGTTGTATCTATAAGATATCAGGTAAATATTTCCACATTTATTCTTAATTTAGAAACATAAAAGATTTTTTACTAACAATGAATGAGTGAATTTTTTTTGTATAATAGGAAGATGTAATATGTGTATGGAATAAAACAGCATCGGATGTAGCAACAACAGCACGAATTAGAGATACATTAAGAAGAGTATTACATCTTCCAGCTAGTGCCTCTATGGAGTACAAAACTCATAATGACAGTATGAAGAGTGTACATCGGCTCTAAAGTTATATAATTTTGAAAAAAAGATCTATTACAAATCATCTGACAGACTAAGGTAAGATAAATTATATATAAATAATTATATAAACAATTTATATAAAGCAGTATTAAAAATGCTTGAAAAATCTTTCTAATCATTGTGTTGTGGTTTTCAAAGATGTAACAGTTCATACCTCCCAGGAGATTACACATTTATTTGACAGAAAATAAATAAAACGTGGAAAGTTTGAAAACATCCATTTGACGATACACTTTATTCACAAGTGTCTCTGTGTTGTAACTTATGTAAATAATGAATTCACATTGATAAGAAATAAATAAATGTCCTTATTTCCAAGAAATATAATATAAACAATAATTTTTATATTTTCTCTATTCATATAATTTCATATAAACATATTTCTTATACAAAATTGCTTTTTCTAAAATTGATTTTTTTTTCAAAGCTCATATATAAAATCAAAAATTAAATAAATATGCATTATTTTCCTAGTTTGCATTATAATTATGAATAATAGGATTATTTTATTTTAAATCAATTTTATTATATCACAGACATTGCACAAAGGTGTTATAAACGAAAAAAAGAAGAAACCATTCATTGTTACAGATTTTTAATATTTAATTAAGACTTAATTCTAATTTTATATACAAAGGAAGACCCTTATTTACATGAGATCGTATGGTGCAGAATATATAGATGATAATTATGACGAGTGGAAAAATATAATGATTCTATACACATACAACATAAAGATTTTCAAATAAGTTAATAAAGAATTATATATATTACATCATGTAAGAGATATATATATATATATATATATATATATATATATATTTATATATATATACATATACACATAAACGCGTAATTCATACAATAGCATTGGTCTTTCAAGTAGGCTTAGGTAGAAAATTACGAACCGGAATACGCGTTTGTCATCATATAGACTAAAAGCATTTCTAGACTTTTTAAAATAGGACTATTTAATATAATAGAAATAATTATTATATTATGATATATTTATATATATTTTTATAAAATTATCATAATTATGATAAAGAAATATCGGTATCTTGGTCGATATAATGTTGATGAAGTTTATAGACTAGAATTGGGTGTATTCCATAAAAAAGAAAGCCCAATATGAAAAAATCTTGTATTGTTTTTATCCTATGATTTTATCCTGTATACAAAGATTTTTATATAAAAAGCTGAGGATTTTATAACCCTAAAACAATATTTGCAACCATACCTATAACAAAATAAATTTAAAATTGTAATATTTTACATACACACACACACACACACATACATATTCTTACATATGCTTACCTAATACAAATGAGAATATCAATTTAAAATTCACAGAAAGATGGAGATAATCAGGCACCCTATGACTTTGTTCTCCTTCAGTAGGTAGAAGCAATCCAATTATGCATATAATTCCTGTGACAAGTGCTACATAATTTGTACCTCCTAAAATATCATTTACATATATAGTTTGCTTTTTAACTTTGTGCTAAAGTAATTATCAGAATTTGATAAAAGAGAAAGGCTAAGGACTGTGGCGTAGGGTATTATTACGTAATTAAAATTAGAACATGAATCTAGGACGGAAACTTTATATATTCTTTAATGATTGATAGTAAAAAAAGACATTATTCGTCGAGAAAGAATAATACGAATACAAAAATATCGACAAACGTACGTTTCGATCCAATGCGGATCTTTTTCAATGTCTTACATGGATCGCATAACGTGATTAGAACGTTGCAAAGGCGCGCGCAGTACAAAATAATCGAAAGGTCAAACACACAAATTCAAACGGTCGACTAATAAAACGCAAAGAATAATAACGGTCAAAGAACAAAAGCGCTTGTACAAAATGATAAAATAAAAATAAATAAAAATATATATATGCCTAGCGAGATGACACATTCAAGCAAAAAGCGCAACGCTCACCTCGATATCAAATTCGTCCAAGTGACAACGAGGAATCAGGAAAGATATACATTGCCTTATTAAAACAAAAAGATATAAAAGGTTGCGCTTTTTGCTTGAATGTGTCATCGCCATGCATATATATATTTTTATTTTATCATTTTGTACAAGCGCTTTTGTTCTTTGGCCGTTATTATTCTTTGCGTTTTATTAGTCGACCATTTGAATTTGTGTGTTTGACCTTTCGATTATTTTGTACTGCGCGCGCCTTTGCAATGTTCGCGTTCTAATCACGTTATGCGATCCATGTAAGACATTGAAAAAGATCCGCATTGGATCGAAACGTGCGTTTGTCGATATTTTTGTATTCGTATTATTTTTTCTCGACGGATAATGTCTTTTTTTACTATCAATTATTAAAGAATATATCAAGTTTTCGTCCTAGATTCATGTTTTAATTTTAATTACGTAATAACACCCTACGCCACGGTCCTTAGCCTTTCTCTTTTATCAAATTCTGATTGTTATCTCATGGACCGTTATCCTCTTTTTTGTTTTTAAAGTAATTATTTTCTATAATTATAATTACAATAAATGAATTTGTCTTAGAAACAATCTCTTATATATGCATTAAAACCATTTTGCAATATAGAAATATATATAAAATTTCTTTTGTTTTTTTTTTATATAAAATATCACAATACATAAAAAAAATTTAGGCTTGGGTTGAAGTAATTGTAATACATTTACTCACTATCCATTGTCTTGTTTCGGGTTATAAGTGTATAAGATTGCTGTTGTCTATTTTCATTTAATGGAAGCTGTTGGAACATATCTGGATCTGGTGTTGATCTTCCAGTTGTATCTGTTGTTCCAGAGAGAAGTTTAGCTTCAACATCACGTTTACCAATCACCTAACATGATTTGCAAAATTTTAATTTTTTTATAGACTTTCAATGAATATGTTTTGAAACATAATAAACATTACCTGTTTAGTAGGATATTCTTGCATATGTATCCTGAATTTATCAATTACATTACAGTTATTTGTCAACAATGCTGTATGCCTGACAACAATATCAACGCAGGAACTAGCTTTTATTATGCCTTCTGGATCAACTACTTGATATTTGTTTGGTGCAGTACATAAAACTAAAATATTAACATTAAATATACATACATAGACATAAAATTACAGATTCATGTTGGAAAGAGAAAAAAAGATACCTTTAAATTTTACAGGAAAATCATATGGATTGTACAAAGTTAACACTTGTTTGTGTGTAGACTGATCGTCTAAATAAAATGTAATGTTTTGTGGAAATACAAAGATTGGTAACTTCCGAGGTGTAGCTACTAATGGTGGTGGCATTGTATTTCTTCAATCTTGAGTTGTCCATACACCTGCAGATACAATACCAATTACAATTGCATATTTTGTACACTTTTGCATATCTTTTACGTACTAACAATAAGAGTAAGATAATTTTGTAAGTTTACATCTCTTTTTAGGCAGAAAATTATATATGCATAATTATATATTAAGACGATTTGAAATATATTTACCAATTAATTTTTAAAAATGGATCTATAACCTGATATATACAGGGAGTTCATATATTATGCATTGCAAAGAGTATGACAAATTATGTGGAATCGTGTATAAAAATAATATAATATACCTGTGAATTTATGTGCTTGGAAATTAACAAATACAATCAAGATTTATATAATAACTGAAAAATTGATTTTCCAGATTTATACTTTAAAGGAATCCAAATATCAGATAACACTAATTGCTGTCCGAACAAAATCGTAGTACACAAAGAGACTTCGAATGTATAAAATAAAGTGACATTTCATTAATTAGACTTCGCGCCGCGAGATCAGGGTTGTGTGTACGTAGAATATTTACAAAAATATTTACAAATGATTAAATCTTGGCCGTGTTCCGAAATTGCTGCCAGTTTACTGCCAGCACTGAAAATATATAATATACGTAACGTGCACTATAGAATTTGTAGTACTGGCAGTAATTTCGGAACATGGTCCTTCTTTTGATCATCGTTACCAACAAGATACATCGCGTAATGTTGTCTGACAATTCCAATTCGAACGTCGGCATCGCATCTAGATACTTGTGCGTCATAGAGTACGTTTACACGGCAACGTTAAATCAGGTTTAGTAATGGCCATCACACATGAAATTCCATAAGCACATAAGACGTAAACGTAAGGAAATCGACCAATCACGGTCAAGTATTAGCCCCTCCAAGGGGTCAAAACTCGACCGTGATTGGTCGATTTCCTTACGCTTATGTCTTACGTGCTTATGGAATTTCATGTGCGAAAGCCTTAACAACCGCTGTTGCAACTACTGGTGTTAGATGCCGTGTAAACCGTGCTTTACGCCGATGTTATTACACCAGTTGATTGGTTCATTTTCTTATGCATATATTTGTGGACCAATCAATTTCCTTATGCTTATGGTTATGCGCCTATGCAATTTTATGTGCTTTCACCTTTAAGATTTTAAGACTATGTTTTATGCCTTAGGTCTTTGTCTTAAGCGTCGTCTACAATGAGATTTTAAGGAGACTTAAGGCGTAAGACTTAAGAAATTGACCAATCACAGTCAAGTATTAAGAGAATACTCGACTTATAAGGCAGCCATTCTGCTCAGGCCCTTATAATTTTAAGACTATGTTTTATGCTTTAAGTCTTTGTCTTAGGTAACGCACAATACTGTGTTATGTCTCGAGTCTTATGTATACGCGAACGTTTATTTCTTACAAACGTTCGCGTATACATAAGACTCAGGACATAACACACAGTATTGTGCGTTACCTAAGACAAAGACCTAAGACATAAAACAGTCTTAAAATCTTAAGGCAGCCATTCTGCTCAGGCTTTAAGAAATAAACGTTCGCGTATACATAAGACTCGAGACATAACACACAGTATTGTGCGTTACCTAATGCTGATGGCAGAGAACGAGATGTTAGCGCTTACGTCTGTCGTAGTCATGGACGTAAAGTAAGGCAGAGAAAAACGTACATGCAACTTACGTATACGTTTTTCTCTGTCTTACTTTACGTCCACGACTACGACAGATGTAAGCGCTTACATCTCATTCTCTGCCATCAGCCTAAGGGCTCTCACACACAAAATTGCATAGCTGCATATGCATAACATAAGACCATATGGACCAATGAGCAACGAGTATTAGTCGCCATATTGACTTACATAACATAATACTCGTTGCTCATTGGTCCATATGGTCTTATGTTATGCATATGCAGCTATGCAATTTTGTGTGTGATGGCCTTAAGACAAAGACTTAAGGCATAAAGGTGCCTTTTCATGCAGCGAATTTTTCGCTGCGAATGATATATAGCGAATAGCGAATAATTCTCCGTGAAGTAGCGAATTATTCGTCGCGAATAAGCGAATAGTAAGAAGTGAGCTGAATTTTTATTTTTCTAAAATGGAAGAAAATTCAATTACTACCAGAGAGAAGAATGAGAGGTGTCATGGTCCGCTTTTAGGTGATCCCTGAAAGCGATACGCCCTCTGTGGACCTTAAAAACGTGCACCTAAACTACGAAGCCAAGGTGCACGAATGTTCTCAGAGGGTAACATATAAGGTGCACAATTTTTGGTTCTATTCCGTGCTATGTGCACAAAATGTCGGTAGCACCAGTGCTGTATAGCAAGGTGCTTACGTATATCAAATAAATTTTAATATAAATGAGAAATAACGAATTTGCGATCCTCTCACACACACACACACTCTCTCTCTCTCTCTCTCTCTCTATATATATATATATATACATTTTTTTTGATATACATGAATTTGCAATGAGCAGCGACATATTTTTTCTTAAGAACAATTATGTTTTTTTTACATTAACTGATTCCTCTTATTATTCTATGCATAAAATTATTAAAGTAAAATAATCGAAAAATGAACATTCTATCAGATATTTTATAATTTATATAAAATTATGTCAACTTAAAGAATCAAATATCTCGTTAACTATTCAATTTTTGGCTATCCTATCTTTATAACTTTTTACACGGAATATTGCGAGGAATCGATTTATATAAAAAAATTAGGATGGTTCCATTAAAAAATATGAAGATAATCTTGAAATCTCTGAAATCTCGCTTCCACTTACGAAAACAATATTACTAGCATATCATGATCCTTTTAATCGTACAATTTTCGTAATTACAATTTTTTCATATCTGTAAAAATAGCGTAGATATTTCAAGTGAGCAAAGTTGTGTGTGTGTGTGTGTGTATACGGGAGTTATGTGAGCAAGCGAGAAGGTAATAAGAGAGAGCGAAATGGCAATAAGAGCGAGCGAGATAGCAATAGCACGAGCAACGAAAACTCGGAAATCGAGTGTTTCTTGCAGCCTGGCATACTATTTCTCTCTCGCTCGCTCCTATTACTATCTCGCTCGTTTCTGTTATTGTTTCACTCGCTCTTACGTACTCATGTACTGTCATGCTCATCTCGTCATCAAATCTGCCGCTGCCAAGCGGCCGATGACAAATTGTAACAAATAAATAAGTTAATTATTTTAAGATATATTTATAAGGGTATGCGAGTAATTTTAATGGAATAATGAATATTTTGTGATTAAAATAACATCAAACACGATATCAATCGGATAAATGTAGTTAAATATATATTCAAAATTTTTATTATTAGACCAATTAAAAATTTACCGATTTACGTCGTGTTTGATATCATTTTAATCGCAAACATCTTAATAATTCATTAAAATTACTTTCAAATGGATAAAATAAAAAATAGGAGTTTCAGTTTTTATTTTATAAGATGTTTACATTCGCGAGGAAGCCGAGTCCGCTTATCTTTACGACCTGTCAAGTGCGAGAGCGACAGCGAAACCGCGAGTCGAGAGCGAGCGAGATGACCTATCATCAAAGGATTCCGAAGTCTCTTACAATCACAAAAAATAGCTATCACAAAAACTAGCTACCTTTATTTACAAAAAGTACTGATATAAAAATTGCGTCAAGTTGGGGTGCAATTTCACTTTAACTTTGTTAGTGTTATTAAATTTTATACATATGTGCTTTTATATAATCCGCTGCTGACAAATAAGTAGAAGTTCCGTTTAAAATCTATTACATTTTTGTCATAAAGAAGAACATTTTTGTTAGAGTTGAATCAATTTTTTAAAATAAAAGATTACGTCAAATGATTTTTAAATTTTCTAGAAAATTAAAATAAGATTAAAAAACTTATTTAAAAATTAAAAATTAAGAAAAATGAAAAATTACGTCAATAATTTTTAAATCTTCTACAAAAATAAAATAAAAGAACAAATTTTTTTAAAAATTAAAAATTAAAGAATATAAATTAAAAAAATTTTAAATAAAAAAACTCGGCGCGCTACCAATTTGATTGACAATAATAATAAATGAGCAATTACATACTAGCATTATTTCAATAATTACTAGGTAGCGCCGAGTTTTTTTATTTAAAATTTTTTTAATTTATATTTTTTAATTTTTAATTTTTAAAAAAATTTGTTCTTTTATTTTATTTTTGTAGAAGATTTAAAAATTATTGACGTAATCTTTCATTTTTCTTAATTTTTAATTTTTAAATAAGTTTTTTAATCTTATTTTAATTTTCTAGAAAATTTAAAAATCATTTGACGTAATCTTTTATTTTAAAAAATTGATTCAACTAACAAAAATGTTCTTCTTTATGACAAAAATGTAATAGATTTTAAACGGAACTTCTACTTATTTGTCAGCAGCGGATTATATAAAAGCACATATGTATAAAATTTAATAATACTAACAAAGTTAAAGTGAAATTGCACCCCAACTTGACGCAATTTTTATATCAGTACTTTTTGTAAATAAAGGTAGCTAGTTTTTGTGATAGCTATTTTTTGTGAGATGGTTTTTAGATGAACTCGACGCTTTTTCTTTACCTTTTTTTAAAAGGTATTTTTTTAGGGATATCACTTCTTTTTGTATAAGAAATCTTTAAAAATATGTAGCACTTTTACTTTTTTTATATGACTATTCTTATATCTTTAAAAATTAGTCTTTTTTTTATATGTATATGATTTTATATTCGTGTTGCTGAACGTGCATAAGTAACAAGCAGCATTGGCTGTGTCTATTATAGCGAGTATATTGAGTATATACTTAATTTTATATTAATTTAAAGTTTCTTAGTTTTGTATTTTAGTTTTCTTTTTAATGCAAAGTCTATCTTACTTATGCACGTTCAGCAACACAAATAGTTTATATAAAGCAACACAAATAGTTTATATAAAGTTATAAATTATAAACATAAACGTTATCTTAATATAAAATATTGTACAATAATAACAATATTGTACCGAATTAATGTGATTATACAGTTAATTTTATGTTAAGATAAAGTTTATTATGTCTTTAAAAATATGTAGCACTTTTACTTTTTTTATTAAATTTTTTTACTTAATTTTATTAAATTTTTTTACTTAATTTTATATTAATTTAAAGTTTCTTAATTTTGTATTTTAGTTTTCTTTTTAATGCAAAATCTTACTTATGCACGTTCAGCAACACAAATAGTTTATATAAAGTTATAAATTAAAGACACAAATAGTTTATATAAAATTATAAATTAAAGATATAAACGTTATCTTAATGTGTGTGAAATGCTTTAATACATGAACATGGAAAACATGTCGAAATACATAGATATTTTCATTTTACATATACAGGGTGAGTTTTATTATTGCTTGTGTCAATCTTTTTATTTATCATGCGGGAGATTGCCAACTACATAATAAATTGATCGGTACATAAATGTCAATTATTTGGATCGACCTTATATATCGAAAACCCAAATATAATGTATACAATTAAAACAAATTAAAAGCCGAAATTATATAGTATGAATTTATTGCTATTATTATTATTAAAGTTACATATTTAGTATTATTATTATTATTATTATATACATTATATTCGGGTCTTCGATACGATCGATCTAAATAATTGACACATTTAATTTATGTACCGATCAATTTATTATGCAGTCGGTAATCTCCCGCATGATAAAAAGATTGACACAAACAATAAAACACCTGTATTTGTATTAAACGCGATTAATTAATTAATAACTTACTTACAGTCAATTTCGACAAACATTTGCACCGTACAAGGCACATTAAAGCACTTGTTGTAACATGTGTTGCGTACGTGTGTTAATACGTGTATATATTATCGACAGCGACAGTCGTACGCCAGATCTATCGCCATCTGGTGTCGACAGCGGCAGTCGTACGCCAAATTTTGTTCTATATATATTGTTTGATGACGTGGACGTTTCTTAATCGTATTTTCACGATTTTAGAATTATATATCGCGATATTTCCACTTCTACAGCTCGTAGAGTAAAAATAAAGACACTTTTACTATATAATTCGAACATAAGCTATCGATTAAGCCTAATAAGAGCTCGATCCGTTCAGCGGTTATCGTAATATAATAATATGAAATAATCTGAACTGGTCTCAATTTCCCGTCTCGCGTAAAGAGACACGGCGCGCGTCTTGCTAGAGAGATGAACTCGACGCAAGACACTACCGTGTCTCTTGATCGGCTTCTTCACTTCCTCTATCCATTCGCAATTTACGAGATTATAAAGTGAAAACTGACTTTTATTTTTTATTTTATCGATATGAAAGTAATTTTAATGAATTATTGAGATTTTTGCGATTAAAATGATATCAAACACGACGTAAATCGGATAATTTTTAATTAGTCTGATAATAAACATTTTGATTATATATATTTAAATACATTTATCCGATTGATACCGTGTTTGATGTTATTTTAATCGCAAAATTTTCATTATTCCATTAAAATTATTCCATTAAAATACTTCCATTAAAAATACCCTTATAAATATATCTTAAAATGATTAATTTATTTATTTGTCACAATTTGTCATCGGCCGCTTGCCAGCGGCAGGCTTGATAACGAGATGAACATGAGTATATGAGTACGTAAGAGCGAGTGAAACAATAACAGAACAAAGATACCAGTTTTGGCCCGCTGCACGCTACGCACACAAAGAAAGAACTGTGTACGTGTGGCGCTCGGCGCTCGGAAAGCTTCGGGCAGTAGAAGAGTGCAAACATACTCTCTACTGTCTCCTTCCCTCTCGAGCTATAGCTATAGCTAACGCCTCGAGAATCGTTTGTTAGCGGCTCGATCCGTAGAAGAGTGCAAACATACTGTCTGCTGTCTCCTTCCCTCTCGAGCTATAGCTAACGCCTCGAGAATCGTTTGTTAGCGGCTCGATCCGTTTATCAGAGTTCGCGTCTCGCGTAAAAGCACACAAAATTTACACATAAATAACACAGGCCCACAAAAAAAAAGTACCCTGTGCTGGCGATCTGACTAGGCTAGTCTTATGTATTTTGGCCCGCTGAATTCGAATCTGACGTCAGAATTGCTCCATCACGTCACAGTTTTTTTTAAATCTCAAAAGAGGAAGACGAAAAATTTCGTAAAAATCGACATTCTAGGGTAGTAAGACTGCGCTTCTTGAGGGAAAAGTTACCGAAATATATCATATTTCCATGTATTTTCTGGCATTATAAATCCAAATCCGATTTGTCACACCAATCATACCATCGATTCCATTAACATTTGTCATGAAAAAGTAGCAATCTTCCGTATTCCATATTTGATTTTAGTTCATTCATAAATCTTATATTGGAAAGAATTAATCTTATATTCTCCAAGTCCAAATTTTAAGAAAAATTTTTTCGAAACTTACAGCTTCTAGCTGTTGAGTTCGTATAAGATGCAGAAATTTCTTTATATAGGTCACAAACCTCTTTTCATGTCTTTAAAGCGCTAGAGGTACATGAAAAAAAAGATTGTGCTATCTGGAAATAAAAACCTATCTTAATATCTTCGCATCTTGATAAATAGAATCTGTTTGCAGTAAATTTTAGGTGTTACAACCTGAAAAAATAAAAAAAATAAAAAATGAGCACAAAAAAAATTGAGCACAACGTTTATATTCTAGGTCGGATTTGGATTTATAATGTCCGAAAATACATTAAAATATGATTTTGGTAACTTTTTCTTTAAGAAGCGCAGTCTTACCCTAGAATGTCGATTTTTACGAAATTTTCGTCTATTTTTGAGATTTAAAAAAAACTGTGACGTGATGGAGCAATTCTGACGTCAGATTCGAATTCAGCGGGCCAAAATACATAAGACTAGCCTAGTCAGATCGCCAGCACAGGGTACTTTTTTTTTGTGGGCCTGTGTAATTAAATAAATATTTTAATCCTGTAAAAATAATAATCAAATCTTCTAATCCTGTAAAAAATTAAATAAATTAATTAAATAAATCTTTTATTTATAATTTATTCAGTATATAAAAGATGTAAACTAATTTGAAAAATAAAAGACAGAAAGGGAATATAAATGATAAAAACGAATATTAAAGATGTAAACAAATTTGACAAATAAAGGATAGAAAGAAAGAGAATGTAAACGATAAAATTCTACTCTTGGCCAACATGTTAATAATATCCTCTAACGAATAATTCTAATAACGAAATATTCTAATAACATGTATAATTTATCAATTCGTAAATAAATAAAGTACATGTTGTTACTCAACGGAAACCGCGAGAAGGTGGTGGTGTCTTCCGTCAAGAGGAAATGTAAAAAATGTTTTCTTAGAAAATCTAAGAAAAGATTTTTGTACATTTTCAAAGAATACAGAGGATAGAACAGAGGATAGTTATAGAAAAGATAGACATATAAAATAAATATAAAAAAATATAAAATTAAAGGAATATAAAGAATAGAACATAGAAAAAGCACAAAACCGGAAAAAGCGCACATGTTTCACTTAATATAATATCGAGAAAATAATGTGCATATATACAGGGTGTTCAAAAAGTCCCGGACCGGTCGAATATTTCATAAACTATGCACTTTAGAAAGAAATGTTTTAGACAAAAGTTGTATGGCTTGAAGGGGGCCATAAGATGGTGTCATTGGTTTGACCTTGGAGAGTTATTTGAAGGTCACATGAAGGTCACCTTCAATTTCTTAAATAGAACCTACTATTTGTCATTGCATATTCTTGTAGCTTATCTTGAGGGCTTTCCAAAACACCATAATAAAATATCTTTCCTTCAAGTACTTTTTGAGTTATAAGGCTTGAAATAATTTCTTAATTTTACATAAACCGTAAAATATCTTGTAAAATATTCATTTTTCGATTATCTCACCTTAATACTTTTATGTACAAAATAATGAGAGGAATCAATTGGTGTAAAGAAAACACATAGTTATTTTTAAGAAAAAATATGTAATTGTTAATTGCAAATTATATATTTTTTTTTCGAAACAACTATGTGTTTTTTTACACCAATTAATTCCTCTCATTATTTTGTACAGAAAAGTATTAAGGTGAGGTAATCGAAAAATGAATATTTTACAAGATATTTTACAGTTTATGTAAAATTAAGAAATTATTTCAAGCCTTATAACTCAAAAAGTACTTGAAGGAAAGATATTTTATAGTGTTTTGGAAAGCCCTCGAGATAAGCTACAAGAATATGCAATAAAAACAGGAGGTTCCATTTCACGTGACCTTCAAATGACTTTCCAAGGTCAAACCAATGACACCCCATCTTATGGCCCCCTTCAAGCCATACAACTTTTGTCTAAAACATTTCTTTCTAAAGTGTATAGTTTATTAAATATTCGACCGGTCCGGGACTTTTTGAACACCCTGTATACAGGGTGTATCAGACCACCCGTGCCAGCCAAATATCTCGAAAACCAAGAACGGTAGATAAAAATATTTCGAACAAAAGTTGTAGGGTTTCAAGTAACGCATTAAATAGTAATATTGGTACGACCTTGAATAGCGTTGTTAAGGTCACGTGAAGGTCATCTTAAATTTCTTAAATAGAACTGCCTACTTTTTATTGCATATTCTTGCAGCTCATCTCGAGAGCTTTCCAAAATACTATAATTAAGTTAGTTTTCATTAAGTACTTTCCGAGTTATGAGACTTGAAATCGTTTCTTAATTTTACATAAACCGTAAAATATCTTGTAAATATCTTATGGCCCTCTTGAAGCCACACAACTTTTGTTTGAAACATTTTTCGATTTAACGCAGTGTTTCTGAGATATTTGAGTGGGTCCTTTAAAATGGGACACCCTGTATATACATATATATATATATATTTTTTTTTTCTCGGTAAAAATATTTTTGAAAATATACAGTTGAACTTTTGAATATAGAGATTAACTTCATATATCACAAATTACATGATAAAAATGTGTAATCACATGATAAAAATAATATATCTTGTCTTTTTTCACACATACTTTTATATAATGGGCATTTAAAACAAGAAGGAAATGCTTTCCGATTTTATTGAGAAACATCTTTCGAATCTAAAAGAGGTCTTATTTAAAATAACAATTTCAAAAACACAACTTTATAACAATTATATTGATACATATTTATAAATTTGACTATATTTTTTATTTGTCCATATTTTTGTGTTTATATTTTTTATTTCTATATTAAAACAATTTTAAAGTTAACTCTTTTGTTAATTTATTTTTTTCTTATTATTTTTATAAGAGAAAAGTCGATCGAATTTTGCAAGTCGTGTGTATATAGTAATATACATATATACATACATACATGCACATATATATCATATATGCCTACGTATATTGTATATGCCTGCGTATTTTTATTTCTTTTTTTTTCATTTTTTCGGTGTACAAATCCAGAGCCGAATCCAGAGCCAAAAGAATACAGATGAGTTTTCACAATTTTCGCGAATCTGTCTGAATCTTGTTATTCTTCATAAAGCTCTTCTATCTTCACGTATTATTATTTCGGAGACTACTTTTTTATTTTTTTCATCATTTTCCAATTCTTAGATGATGAATATTTTTATATATATTATTATTTCGGTGACTATTTCTTTATTTTATTCATTTGATGAAAAGACTAGCAAATCGGAGAATCTCTTTTACAAAAATGCAGGCTACCTAGCAAACACCAAGTAACAGTTATATGTATAACTATGTGTATGTTAGTGTATATGTATATGTTAGTTATAATTTCCTACTCAACAATATAACTGTTACATGTTATATAACTGTTATGTGTTAGATAACAATTATATTGTTGAGTAGGAAATTATAACTAACAATTATATAACTGTTACTTGGTGTTTGTTGGATAATATAATTCAAAATATGTATGCAATATATATATATATATATATATATATATATATATATATACAAACATATACATATATACAAACATGTATAATTCGAATGAACAAATTTTCACACAGTGCATATCATATAACGTTAAAATCGTTGGTACTTTTTATTTTTATAAAAATATAGTCAACTTTAAAATTGTAGATTACATAATTTTTATAAAGATGTAAGAAATAATATTGAAACTGTTCTTTTTATATCAAACAATTTTTTAAATTTACTAAACATTATGTAGTGTATAAAATTATAATTTTTAATAAAACGTATCTTTGTTAAAAGAAAAGAGAGAGTATTCCCTATATTGTTTGAGAGTTATATGTGATTTCTTTTTTAATAGAAATTTAAAAGAAATTTGCATTACATTAAGTGAAACATAAATTCTCTAAATTTTTTGAAGTGAAATTTCATTCGAAATTAATGAGACTTTACTTGATGCAATAGTGATAATATTACTATTCCGAAGAACTGACCTTTCACTTTTTTTTAAAACAAATATTTGACTACATCTATAGAGGAAATTTGCAATTTATATAAACTAATGTTTCAAACTATTCCATTATTGAATTTTTCATACTTTTTCGAGAAAATTCTGTATTGCATCATCTAGCGTGAAAAACTTCATTCACAAAGTGAGTAGAATTTTCATAATTAAAAATTTCACCCTAGAAGTAAAAAGTCTCTCTGTTTTGAGTAACACGGATATCATTTTATTTTTCAGATGAAATTTTAATCCAAGAAATTTAGAGAAAACGATAACGAACAAATAGAACGTTTCATATTTTAGCGTTTAATAATATGAGTACACAAAGTTCAAAAAGTGTCACATGTAAAGATCAGGACCCCGTGGTTCGTCACTCCCACAGTATTTAATGACTCCAAACCCTCTTTACCTGTGTGCGTATGTGTATATATGTGTGCATGTGTATTTTATATATAAGCTGCGTATTTTATAAACAAAGTCACAATATTTTCTAGTTTATATATATATATATATACCCCGATAGCCAAGCCTGTCAAATCACGTATTGCAAATTGTTTGCCACATATTATGTTGACAAAACACCGGCAACAGCCGAGCATAATCTGCCGTCTCAATTAGTGCCAGCAGAAATGCAACAGAAAGCATGCGATCTTTGCGTTATGATATGTTACAAAAAATACTACACAAATCAAGCAGAACGTTTTAGCATAAAAATAGTAGATTTTAAGCATTGTGTGTTAACATAATATGTCAACTAAAATGAAATAAAAATTGAGCATTACATAATGATTATGTTATGTCGTCATAATATCGTTAAAAATCGAGCTTATTCACAAGCACGGTGTGACAGCAAAAATGCGGCAAGAATTCAACATGCGTTGCCATCTTAAAAGATAACGGCAGAAACACAGCAAAAACACAGCATGATTTGTTGTCATGAAATGATGACAGAAACATGGTTTATTTAAATTATGATTTGTCTTCTTTTAAAATATGACAAAATAAAATTATTTAATAATTAAAATTAATTTATAATTAAAAACGAGTGGGAAAACAGAATTAATTATATATTATATATAAATTATATTCAGACAATACAAAAATATACTAAAAAATTAGAAAATTATATTTTTAATAGATATACTTTTATTATATAAAACACTTTTCGGTTAATCGAATATTAGTTTTTATTTTATATATTATGACAGAGAGAGAAAGAAAGAGAGAGAGAGAAATTCCGATCATAACAGCACGTTCCATTTGATGTTCTGAATACTCCTGAAATTATTTTATTATCTTTTTTAACATTGCAAATAGCAAGTAGAACGCGCTCAAATAACTCGTCAATAGCTATTTTCAGTTTTCAATTTGTGTTTTATCTTTTAATTTTTTTCAAAGGTGTTTTATTTTTTAATTTTTTTCTTATGCGTGGTCTACAATGAAATTTTAAGGGGACTTAAGGGCCAATCCGTATCGCATTACGTTACGTTAAGTATAGATCGTAAATTTAACTCCGTACGTAAAATTAAACTTCAGTCAACGCACAGAAGAAATCGTAACGTAAAGACATGTGTTTCTTCTGTGCGTTGACTGAAGTTTAATTTTACGTACGGAGTTAAATTTACGATCTATACTTAACGTAACGTAATGCGATACGGAACACCTTGTGCGGAGGCCCTAAGGCGTAAGACTTAAGAAATTGATCAATCACAGTCAAGTATTAAGAGTATACTCGCCCGCGATTGGTCAATTCCTTAAGTCTTACGCCAGCCCAGCTTTAGGCCGGGTCTACAATAGGTGTAGTAAGCTTTAAGCCTTAAGAAATTGACCAATCATATTCATTATTCTTCTCTAAAGTCAATTGTGATTGGTTAATTTCCTAAGGCTTAAAGCTTACTACACCTATTGTAGACCAGCCTTAAGGCCCGGTTGCACCAACATTATTTTAGCTTTAAGCGAAACTTAAATATATGTCTGTCTTTATTTATTTAGAAAGAAAGATAAAGATAGACATATATTTAAGTCTCGCTTAAAGCTAAAATAACGTTGGTGCAACCGTGCCTAAGACAATTGGTCTGTTCTTTTCATCTGCACTGCTGCACTAATGCAATAAGTTAGAAAGAGACAAACATACTTTCTTTCACTCTAACTAATTGCACTAGTGCAACAGTGCAGCTGAAAAGAACAGACTCAGGCTGCGTTCGCTTTGCACGCTCACGCACTGTGAGCATCATTCCGTCTTTATTGCACATCGAATATCAAATGAAGATAGAGCGATGCTGTCAGCGCTAAAAACGTCAAAACGAACGCAGCCTCAATGTAATTTAAGACGCCATTTTTAAGATGGCTGCTTCACTGCCAGCGCTGAAAATAGTTCACGTTACGTATATTATT